>CAEGAF010118049.1:0-124308 GCA_903067075.1 Micropoecilia bifurca
CACACACACACACACACACACACACACACACACACACACACACACACACACACACACACACACACACACACTAACAGCAGCAACTATCTGCTGCTCAGCTCTGGCGAGTGCTGATGCTTATCCCCCTCATCATGTCTCTAAAACACACACACACACACAACACACACACACACACACACACACACGCACGCACGCACGCACGCACGCACGCACGCACACACGCACGCACGCACGCACGCACGCACGCACGCACGCACGCACACACACGCACGCACGCACGCACGCACACACACACACACACAACACACCCCACTGTGATCAGTCAAAGTCTTCTGCCAAGCACAGAAAGCAGAAATGCTTTGGTTATTTACTGGTGGGATTCTGGTTGACTTCCTGGTTTGTTTCTTTGTTTCCTTTTTGCACGAATCACTTTTCTTTATTAAACATTGTTTGATTTTCAATCACTTCAATCATCACATTTCATCTTTAGGTAGGTGTGTGTGTGGTTATTTTTGCTTCTATTGTTAATTTTCTATCTAACTGTCTCATTTTTAATCCTCTGCGATGGTTTAAATGTTGCTAAAACAACGACAAAGTGAAGCTGCAAACATTCCCTGAACTTCACTGCATTTGTATTTCTGTCTTGTCTCTGAGCATATGTAGCGCCCTTGCTTGTTGCAAACAATGGTTTCACAGGGTCAGGCATTTCAGTGTTAGCGCTGTTAGCTTTGGGCGCTTCTGTGTGGGGCCCCAACTGTATTGTCTGCATGCATGTGTGCCTGCGTGTATGTGTGTGCGTGTGCGCGCAAGCATGCATGTCTCTGTGCACAAGTGTGTGCTTTCTGCCCTTGTCCATCAGGATTTATATCTGCACGTTGTGACAGTTATGATATGTCAACAGATGACATGTGCCCTCAAGAAAACCTTCTCCTCTGAGTTTCAGCTGCTCCTCCCAGTGTAGGTTCAGTTTGGCTTCGCTTCTGATCTGAACATGAAAAAATAACCCTTCTTGATCCTATCGGTTTTCTGATTAGATTGGTTTTTCTAACATGTACTTCATCTGATTTGGCTCTTTGGTGGTTTTAGTGGAGGTGTAAGAAGGGAAGCAACAAAAGGGGTTACGTTAGTTTGATTTATGATGTCTAGCGCTGCAGTACCTCACCATCTCCCCACCCTCATCCCAATAGGGGGATTATTACGTCACCTGGGGCCCCAGGAGGGGGTTTTATAAAGCGGCCGTCTGGCCCCCTTCCCTCCCTCACAGAGGCTAAAAGGTCCACTGGACAATCCGTCGATCCCTGTCTGTGCTTTACAATCCCCCAGTTAGCATTGATGCCCACCTACCTTTTGAAGAATCTAAGCATCTTTGGTCTGTACTCACAACCCACATCATCTCACACCTATGTCTTTGCGACAGGTGGAGAGAGGTGGTAAGCAGCTGAGTTGACTTTACCAGCGTGTTGCACAGTTTGGTAAAGACCAGCAGAGTCCAGATTTGTGTTTAAAGCAGCTGGTTTTCAGCTGACACTAAAAAAGGAGACCTTTTGTTGTCGTTTTAGCTGTTTTATGAAGGACTGAAAAGGTAAATCACCTTTTCTTGAATCACCAACACTCCTCTTATCTTGGTTAAGAACTTCAATCACTCATCATGTGGGAGTTTCGGTCTATGAATTTTTGGAGGGCGGTCTTCGCTGAGTTCTTCGGGACCATGTTCTTTGTATTTTTCGGCATGGGTGCCGCCCTGCGCTGGACCACCGGGCCTTATCACGTCCTTCATGTGGCCCTGTGCTTCGGTCTGGCGGCCGCCACCTTCATCCAGTCCATTGGCCACATCAGCGGCGGCCACATCAACCCCGCGGTTACCTTTGCCTACCTTGTCGGTTCACAGATGTCGTTTTTCCGTGCCTTTTTTTACATCTTCGCTCAGTGCCTGGGCGCCGTGGCGGGAGCTGCGGTGCTGTACGGGGTCACGCCTGGGAACATGAGAGGCAACATGGCAATGAACATGGTAAATGTCGAGGCTTAATGTTCAATATCCTATGGGTCAAACATTTGCTGCATCTCTAATTTTTGTGCCTCCAGCTGCAGCCTGGCATGAGCCTGGGGATGGCCACCACAGTGGAGGCGTTTCTCACCTTCCAGCTTGTTGTCTGCATCTTTTCTGTGACCGATGAGAGGAGAAATGGCCGTATGGGATCAGCAGCCCTCTCCATCGGCTTCTCTGTCACCATTGGGCATCTCATGGGGGTGAGAGTTGCAGAAAAAGGGTAAAAGCATCGCAAAATTGTGCACAGAGACAATGTTTAACAAATGCATTGTATTTTAGATGTACTACACCGGTGCTGGAATGAACCCTGCCAGATCTTTTGCCCCAGCAGTGCTCTTCAGAAACTTTATCAACCACTGGGTAAGATCTCAACTTTATTGTGTCATTTAGAAGAATTTTGATTTGTCGATGTCATGCGAAATTCTGATTAATGATGTTTAACCAAAACTCTATGCGTCAGCTCCAATGTTTGTTCATTGAGAGCATCAATAATTACCAAAAAAAATTAAAATGTGATTAAATGCAATTATTGTGTGCAGATTAGAGATTCAAATCCCACTACTTTATGTAAGTAGTATCCTAAAGAAGCATATCGCACATGGGTATGTTTTTTCAACAGTAGTTTTTGTTTTTTTGGAGCTAGAATTGCTGTATCAGCCACACAGTTACTTAAAAAAGTAATAAATAGTTATTATCACGACTTTTGTCCTTACCACAATACTATAAAATATGGTAATAAAACAAATCCATATCTACCGTATCTACAGATAGATTTCTAGCTAGCTACCTTGTTAGCTCAAAACTTTCTCTAATAATAAAATAACAAACTAAACAGATACATAATGTCCACCGTCATCCAAAAACAAGATTACATAAAATTTATTAGAAAATCACCTAAAATTTAATAGTACAAGTGTCTGTATCGTGTAGAGCTCTACCGTTGACGACTTATATGTCATTTCCTGCAGGTGTACTGGGTTGGGCCTATGATCGGCGGTGCCATGGGCGCCATCTTTTATGATTTCATGCTGTTCCCCCGTATGAGGGGTCTCTCAGAGCGCCTGGCCACCCTGAAGGGAAGTCGACCCCCCCAGAGCGAGACTCAGCAGGACACTCGAGGGGAACCCATCGAGCTCAAAACGCAATCCTTATAAGCTGACCCCAGTCCCCGTTTCTCCGATTTTGGGAGTCTGGGGACGAGGGACAAATCCCTGGGCTACGCTGACCCCCCCCACCTCAACTGTTCCCCCTCGACCTCATGGCTTCATACGCTCCTCTGTACAAGACTAACCCAAAATGTTCTCAGATATCCTAAAATGTAGGTTCGCCACCTTCAACCTCAGCACACAACGAGACTCCTCAACCCCCCTCTCCCCCCAAATAGTCCTCTTTCTGTACTTCTAACAGGACATTGTGCTTTTCAAAGCCTGAACTATTCGCTGTCTCGTCTCTCCAGAAGCATGAGGAAAGACTGATATCAAACCGAGCTGTGAGGGGAGAAGGGTGTTAGAAAGTGGGAGACGGGAGCAGGACGAAGGTGAGAGGGAATGATAGAGATGGGAGTAAAGCGGGAACGGGGTTTGGATATGACAGAGACGGGAACGCTGTCATTTTTAGGTTGGGTTAGACCAGTGAAGATGGGCTTGCTTTTCAGTATTCATCTGAGCTTATCTCTCTTTTTTTTTTCTTTGTGTCCTGCACTTCAGACACAAGATGTGGATGTAAAAACAAAAAAACCCGTTTGGTTTTAACATGGTTTCAATCATTTATCACCAAATCACCACATTTTATCTGTAGGTGTGTGTGTTTTAGAGGGAAAGAGAGTGAAAGAGATTGAGAGCGAGTGTGTGTGTGTGTGTGTAGAGGTGAGTGTGTGTATATGTGCTTACTTGTGTGATCAAGTTTGCAGATCCAGTTGTTCTTATTTTTATTTTCATAACCGCTCATCTGGTTCGTACCATTACCTGTGTTCAGTTTGTCATGCCATGACCTTTTCTCTTCCCCCACCCTGTTTGCTGTCTCACAGTTATTTGCTATTTTATTAATTTTTACATAAATCATCTGCTTTTTTTTGTCCTGAACCAGCATAATCCACAAAAGATGTTGTATCCCAGGCATTTGGTCTTCTTTTAGTTATCTGATTCGTACTGGGAGCACATGGTGTTTCAATAAAAAAAAAAAAAGATAAAAAAATCAAAACTTTTCACAAATGTTGGCTCATTTTTTCCCTTTTTTTAACATGCAACTTTGAAGCATTTGAAGTACATTTCAAAACAGCGTGAAAATAAAACTTCAATGTATTTTGGGAGGATTTTATGTCAAGACTCAAAACTTGGCTCAGACAAAAGCCAAAATTATGCTGACTGATTAAATAGGTGGAACTGAACATTGGCTATGTTTCTTTTCCCTTTTGCTGCACTGTTATTCACCACTTTGTGTTGGTTTTTCACTTTAAGTTGTGTGCAAACCAAAACTATTAAGGCATCATAATGGATGTTTCAACAGTTTAAGTTGCAATGTATGACCGTGACCAGAAGAGGGCACAAACAACACACGAAAAGCCTTAAACAGGAAATAGAAGCTCTTAGGGACCTCAAACAAATAGTGGTGTTTATGGTACATTATTTTGGAAAATATTAAATGAATGTTAAGAAAGACGGGAGACTTTTTTAACCCTTAAAGCAGCTGTGATTTTAGGTAAATGCCACATAATCCAGGCCCAGGAGCCTAAAATGAGAATAATCTACAGCGGGAAAAGGGCGTCAGGCGAAGCTCGTACATGACACAGTATTTTGAGTTTGATTTCAAACATTGACAAACCTTTTGTTTCTTTTAAATATATTGTTTGTCAGTGGTCTTGATAAATAATTTCTCAGGCAAGTAACAGCCAAACAGACCAATTTGGAAAATTAAAGAACATTTTTATAACTTTTACTGTACAAACGAGCGATAACTCCTCAAAAATCAAACCAGAGGCTGTAAAGTTCCCTAAAATTTAGTTTCAAAATATAATGAGGCAAAACTATGCTAATATAATGGCTTCTATATTTCCAGATGAATGAACTTTGTTCTGTTATTCTATGAACTCCTGACAACATGTCTCTGAAATCCCAAGCAAAATTTTAGTATTCATTTGCAGAAAATGAGAAACGATCAAAATAACAAAAAGACGCAGTGCTATCAGACCTCAAATAATGAAAAGAAACTAAGTTTATATTGATTTAGAAACAATACCAGCGTTTTAACTCAGGAAGAGTTCAGAAATCAATATTTGGTGGAATAACCACGAAGTTTTCAATGGGGTTCAGTGCAGTGGGCTCTTATTTTTTCCAGAGCTGTATATGTGTAAATTAACATTTGCTTTATCAAATTGTGGGTTCTTTAAGACAAAGCAAACAGGCTAAGAACATACATGCTCAAATTCAGAGGTAGAACTAATTTAGCTTCACATTACGTCTCTCCTGCTGTCCTGAAGGGTTTGGATGCATCCTCGCTCTAACACACCTGAGTCAATGAGTGATTTATTACCAGGCATAGTTACCAGAGAACTAAGAAACCGAGAGCCACCCACTTCAAACATTCATTTTTATTTTGCATATTTGTTTAAAATCCGACATATGGCTTGGTTTAGACCACTAACATTGGTTCCACACCAGAAGACTCCATTATCTTAGCTAAAGAACCTGCCTACATAAAGTAGCAAACAGAAAAAAAAATGGTACAAGAGGCTGGATGAGAGCTGTGCAGCAAGCTGCAGGGCTCTGAGTCCCATTCACACATACAGGCCACCAACATTCAAACACGTTTCAATGCCCTCCACATATATTGGCAAACCAATATTCATATTCTTGTCAGTTATTCCTTAATACTGATAAAAAAAGGACTAGTTATAAGTGATATAATCGATCAGTGGACATTTTCAATTATAAGATGGAAAAATGTCTTGTTTCACTGGCAGATTATTTCACTTATATAGCACTTTTTTAAATGTAATATTAAGGAATTATTGACTTACAAAAGCTCCTGTTTCTAACTGAAAAGTTGCTTGTAAATTAGTTTTGTTTTACTTGAAGTGCACCAAGATATCTGCATTAGAAACTAGAGAAAAAATACTTTCTGTTTTCACAATGTAATTAATTTGTAATGATACCATAATGCAAAAACATAAAGCCTTACCAATTCTATTGGGTCTAGTTTCTAGTGTAAGTATCTTGGCACACTTGAAATAAAACTAAATTAATTTACAAGTAATTTTCCCTTAGATATCGGAGCTTGTTTTAAGCTAATAATTCCTTAATATTGATGAAAAAAATTCCAGTTCCATTGACAGATTATTTCACTTATTATGAATTTTTTTTCCCCATATTAAACATGAAATAATCTGTCAGTGGAATAACAAGTACTTTTTCATCAATATTGAGGAATTATTGACCTAAAACAAGCTCCTATATTTTACTAAAAAGCTACTTGCAAATTTGTTTTGTCTTATTTCAAGTGGACTAATATATTTGCACTAGAAATTAGACCAAAAATATTTTCAGCTCTTTCAGTTTTCTGGGGGCGTAAACCAGATTTTTTAAAAAATTTAAAACGGACCAACATTTGTAAGAGTTCATGATCTCATGCTCTCTAACAAAGTTTTATGAGATAAACAGACACACAGCATTACACATCCTCCACCATGCTTAACATTGGTGCATTTTTACATATTCATAATTTAGTTTTTGCTTATTTAAATTGCTACGGCCATTTACTGACTATTCCTGTCTGGAGAGTGGCTAAGATATGTTAGCTCCTTTCTTGTGTCATATTTAACTCACAAGAAGTAGATTATGACTAAAAAAGACACAGATCAATGTAAAAATCAATGTTAAAATACAAAAAATATATATTACAGTTGCATTTAAAGGTCACAGTAAGTCTGGCACAATTATTTTTTCTGAATTCTACTTAATTGCTCTTGAGGTTCTTTTCTTTTTTTTACTAAAGTTGCTAATAGCTGTGGAGGGCACTAAAATGAAAGAAATATAAAAATGAGACCAGAAGACAAAAGAAGTAAAATAAAATAAAATATCTTATGAATGCTGTGTTTAAATCCTGATAGAGTTGTGCTCTGAGTAATGCTCTAGGAATAGAAAAACAACAAAAACAAAATGCCAGTGTTGCCTACCTTATTCTTACTCATCCTTAGTAATCCTAATTGCATATTCTGAGAAGATGCTCATGTTATAACCTCATATCAGTCGATAACAGGAACAAAGAGGGATTACAATAAACTTTATTTTGTTCGTCGCTGAAAGGAGAGAGTAATAAAAATGATAAGTTGGGCGCAGAGAGAAATTGTTCTCTCAGATAGAAAGGTAACCTTGAAGCAGAGGGAACAGGCCTGTGTTTCAGAGAGAACCTGGCTCTCAGATTGGCTGAAGCCCAGAAATCAGTGCAGTACCTCTGGAGAAAATGCAGCTGCAGCAACATGGCAGAAAGACGGATTTCTCTGTGTCTTTACGTTCCCTCCTGCCCATAAGGAGCATCTAAAAGATCACAACAGAGTCCTGCCGGTTCTGGGAAACATTCACAGTGTGTGCTGACGACAACGCAGGATGATCATTATCTGTTACACCGAGGAAAGACGGTTCTCTCAAAAAGCCCTTTTTATAAACCCGGTCCAGTCTCCAGTCCCCGTGTTTTGATTGGCCACTCAGGTCTGCTCACTGCATCCGGTCGGGCTGGTGGAGCGGGTAGTGGAGGAAGGCCGGCGGCGTGGCGGACATGGCGGTGAGCGCGGCCAGGGGAGGATGGATGGCCGCCGGAGGGGTGGGAGGAGCGGTGAGCGCGGGCGTCGGCGTAGCCGGGGAGAAGCTGTAGCCCAGGTAGCCTGTGGAGGGCGACGGCGAGGGGACGAAGGGGTACTGCTCTAGTCCCGACGGGGCGTAGGGGCTGTAGGCGGAGCTGTACTCCAGGTAAGGGGAGCTGAGGGCCGTGGCGGTGGGGCTCAGGTGGGACTGCAGCAGCAGGCTGGGCTGCAGGAACGCCTGGGGGTAAACGTACTGCTGGGCGAACCTGCAGGGACAGAGGACCAGGTTAGAGCTGGGGGACCAACCAGGAATGAGGATGATGATTACCGTCTGTTTTATATCATCTACTGACAAACGTCAAACGGTTCTTCTACAGAATGATAGGTGACTGAAAAGGTTGACAACAAAACAAGCAAAAGAAACCCATAACCTCTTTTAAGTAACAAAAACTAAAAATATATTGGTACATTCATGTATTTTCACAGACATTAAAGTATGTAATATCTTTCCTCCCAAAAGCCGTTGCAGCCTACACTGTAAAAAATCAACACATCTGTAATTTACATTAAAATACCACCAGAACTTTATTGTAAGAATAAGGTAAAATTTAAACGTTTTTATTGTATATATACGGTAAAATGGCAGCAAATCCAACCTAATTCCTGTTATACAGGAATTATATTGTATACCAGGAATTAGGTTGGATTTGATGCCATTTTTGTTCTAAAATGAGAATTTTGAATCCTAAAAGGAACAATGCAGCTCAAAAAAAGAAGAAAGTAACAGTTTATTTACACAGAAACGTGACAGACATTACATTCTCCTCCTCAACTTTACAGTATTTTTCTTCCAAAGATGTTTGTGAACTGGCATTTTGTAAACAATCTGACCTAAATATTAAAACTTTCCACTCGTTCTTGTGGAAGTATTTGTTTCTCTTTCCATAATCTCTGCTTTTCTTGTTCTTCTTTCCATAGAAAATGACTCAGAGCTTCTTTGTTTTGCTCCCTCATGGACAGAGCCATGATGTTTTCTTTTTATTTGTCTTTCCTCTTTCCTCCTTCTGCCGTGTTTTTGTGTGTTATTTCTAAACAATTGGTGCACCACCTTCATGCACCAACTATAGAAAATGCTTCTGGTTTAGTGCTTCTGTGTTTAATTATCTAAATTAAAAACTGTCTCTTCACAAGACTCAGATGACAGAATTACTTCACAATTAATGATTCAATGCAATTATATTGGAATCACTAAATAAATTACTTTTTACCAACTGCAATTAAACAATAATTGTACTGTAATTGAATGTAACTATATGACTGGATTGTAGTAAAATTAATAGAACTATTTGATTGCTATTTGGACCCAGCTGGGTTCTATATATTTATAAATGTTGCTACATACTATATGGAAAGTGCTTTGCGTTATATCTAAAATAATGATCTCGTTAGAGGCGTTTCCCTCCTCCCTTAATTGCGTTTCTCATCACTTGGTCTAAAATAGATATTCTCCCCTGAGTTTAAATGTAATTAGCACACTCACTGAAAAAACGCCAACCAAATCCTACTTTAATCCAAATGAAACATTTATACATCATTTCATACATTTCTGAACTGGATGTATTCCAGTTTCTGAACCATTTGCACTCGGAGGCAGAAAGTGCAGCAGTAGCTGCTCTTTATGAGAACATCAACACTCAACAATGAGAGGAAAAGCTCTCTACTGTCCTCCTGTATTCACTCATGCCCTTGCCTGAGGCTGCCCACTTAACCTAGACTGCCTCAGTTACATCTGGCAAAAGCAACAGCAATCATGTCAGAGGAATTAGGTTACACCGCCGTGTTAAAACGCTGCTAACAGGCGAGCGAGGCTGTTCTCAACCCTCGCCATCCTCTTTTCACGCCTGCAGACGTTCCCGTTATCATGACTGTAGGTTTGTCATTGAGTGGGAGCAGGTGAAAGGTGAAAGGTGATTACCCATAAACACAGTCGGAGCAGCGATCAAGTGTGCTTTCACAACAAGCACGGCGCCTCGGCCCGTTCTCTCTCACTCTGCTGTGTTCACAACACACAGACGGACACCAGAACACGCCTGTCATCGCTCTCACGACGCCCGCAAAGGAATTCAACCAAAAATAACTCCACTTTTAACCCCTCTGACCCTGATGGGTCCCAATCACAAACCAACTATAAGAAGATGTGTTTAATTTTGCTGATGTAAGTGAAGCAAAACAAGACCAAAGGTAAAGTCATTCTAAGAGTAAGAGGAGTCCGACATCATGTTGGTCTGCATACATTCAAGTTGAAAAGATGTCTAAAGGTCAATTCGTATTTGTTTATAAACACAACAGAAGACATTTATTCTTCAATGTTTGTTTTCTGTTTCTGGGAAAAGACAAGATGGCGTATTAACCCCCTTATTTGGGGCTTAAACATATTCCTCAAGTTAGTGAAAAGACATAAGCAATGACCTTAAAGGAGCAGTTGCTACCGTCTACGTATCTGGTGTAATATCTTAGTAATTTGAGATTCCTTAAGGATATTTACAAGTGGAAAACAGGTGAAACGATAACCAACAAAGAGTTAGAAAGTGCAAATTAACCCCAAAGAGATTCATCTCAGATGCTATAGGTATGACTCAGCATGATAAAGACCAATGTGACTGACAGTTCAATTATAAAACAAAACAAAACTATATAACAGTATTGGTTTGGTTCAAGACAAAAGCCTTTCCTCTAAAAAAAAAAAACTATTTCTAAGTGTCAAGTGCAGAGAAAGAGGGGCGATGAATTGAGTTTGTTTTGTAGCCTTAGGAGGTTTGAATGTTCCAGATTTGAGATGATAATGAAGTCCTCTGAAGTGTTTCAGAGTCAAAAGTGAGATTCAGCTCAGTTCAAAATACTTTATCAATCCCAAAGGGAAAGTAAATAAAATATGGATCATCTTTGTGACAGCTAAAGCACGGCCCAAGTTGGGTCATGTAAAAGCAATGAAGCATTTTTGTATCACGAGCGAGAAAAAAATTCCTCCACAATGACATGAAACACATAACGCAAAGTTTTTTCCATTTTGAAGTTAGATGTAAATCATTCTGAACCAGACTTTTTTTTAGCTGTTTGCTGACAAAATTCTTGGTTGTTGAAGTTGGGTGGCCTCTTTGCCATCACCCTAATCTTTATAGACTTTAGCTGAGCCACTCCAAAGTCAGAAGAGACATGTTGGTCAAACTAAAATGCTACTTTACAGCTAAATCTGCAAAGAGATGAATAAATTCACAGCAAAAACTCAGATGTTTTACCAACTATTATGTCTAGTGCAGATATCTTTACACACTTTAAAATAAGACCAAACTAACTTACAAGTAACTTTTCAGCAGGATAGGGAAGCTTTTGAAAAGTAAATATTGATTTTAAAAAGTCAATATTTTTTAAATAAAACAACTGGCAGATTATTTCTAAAGTGAAATAATCTGCCAGTTGAAAATCATCTTCTTTAAAACAGAATTGATGTAAAGGTTTAATCAACCAATACTAATTTTAGGTTGGATCTGTGGACAAATCTCATATATTATACTAAAAACTCTAAGTTGAGTACAAAAACTGCAAAAATACAAAATCTTACCAAGAATTTTTGTCTATTTTTTAGTGCAAATACAGCTCTGGAAAACATTAAGAGACCATTTAAAATGATTAGTTTATGTGATTTTACTTTCTATAGCTTTATGTTTGAGTAAAATGAACATTTTCTTTTATTCTATGAACTACTGACAACATGTCTCTGAAATTCCAAGAAATAAAATTAGTATTTATTCACAGGAAATGAGAAATGGTCAAAATAAAAAAGATGCAGAGCTTTCAGACCTCAAATAATGCGAAGAAAACAAGTTAATAACAATTTAGAAACAACAATACTAATGTTTTTACTCAGGAAGAGTTCAGAAATCAGTATTTGGTGGAATAACCAGGAGGTTTGTAATAGGCTTCAGTGCTGTGGTTTACGAATTATTTCCAGAGCTGTATATAAGCACACTTGAAATAAGATAAAAGTAACTTAAAAGTAACTTTTTAGCAAGATACAAACTTGTCAATACCTTTGTGTTTGTGTTATAGGTTTTAGTATAATATATGAAATTTGTCCAAATTGTAATCCACTAATCTGACCTAAAATCAGTATTCGTTAGTTAAACCATTATCGGTGCCTCTCCATTAGGATTTCATAATAGTTAATTAAATACTTTGTTAAATACTCTTTAATTATCCGACTTTGCACTTAATACTTAAAAAAGTTCAGTCAAAGATAAACATGCTTAATTTGAATAAAATACTGAAAACGTGCCATTACATTGGACATATTGTGGGCATGTTCAGACCTAAGAAACTGCAAGCTAATGTCATCCAGCTACATGTGAAGTCAAAACAAAGCTCCTCCTTGTCCTCCCTGAATCCCGTCTCCCGGAGCAGAAGTGCAGTGTCATTGCCGCGGCCGCCCGCCTGTGCTTCGCCCTGACTGATCCGATGTGACAGCGCTATCGTAGGGAGGGAGCTGTGCCTCGCCTCGCCTCGCCTCGCTCCTTCCCGGGCCTGACATCACTGCAGACTGTCACACACACACTCACACACACACAGTGAAGATGTAAGCACGCTCAGACTCATCAACGTTCAGGGAGAGCGGACAGGCAAGACGGTAATACACACGTCTAAGGTTGTGTGTCGTTAGTTTAGTAGCTTAGAAGGAGATGTGTGTGTGTGTGTGTGTGTGTGTGTGTGTGTGTGTGTGTGTGTGTGTGTGTGTGGTGAATGAGTGGGGGTTCAAGCATGGCAGGACTAATTGGCGCAGCTGCATGGGTGTACGCTCACTAACAGACTCATGAGAGCAGAATAACCTCCGCTGACTCCCAGCTCCCTCCCCTCTGTGGACGTTACTCCCTCACAGCCATCTTCCACTAGAAAGCTCTCCCCCCTCATCGTCCACCGCGCTCCAACCAGGCATAGGATGAAAGAGACAGCCAACAATGACTACAGAGAATAAACGTGAAAACATCCGCTTATTCCTCCGCTTTTCTTCCCTACGAAGGTCAGGGTTGCGTCTGAGGTGAAGGATCGGCGACGGTATCTCTCACGCCTTGAGCCAGCCGCACTTTCAAGCGCTCGCATGAGGGATGTGAGTCAGTCGAAGAGACGCACACTCATGACCCTCCGTCCTCAGAAACACGCGGAGGCTTGAGGGAGTGTGGGCCGGCGTCGGAGCCGGACGCTCGGTTCAGGCGCTTCTGTCTGTATCACCAATCCCTGTTTCAGTGAGTCAGAGGAGGCAGAAAACAACTGACGGGTTTACGGGATAATATCACGACTCAGTCATGATGGTTTCTGTGCGAATCAGACTGCACTCTGAAGGGTACGTTACACAGCTGGTGTAATAAACGAGTGAGTAATAACTCCCATGCCCCCAAAATTGGTCTTGATGCGCTAAAAACACGGATTTTAAGAAGCTGATAGTGGTTTTTTAAAGTATTTATTGGTCAAACTGATTTGATTGACAGGTGACTAAAATTAGCTGATTTTTAGTTTGATCTGTGCAGTCTGATAACTCCAAAATTTGATGTTTTTCCAGTCAGTGTTCATAATATCAATGCTGAGATCAACAGGATGAAGGCTTAAAGTTGAATTTCAATTAGGTTAGATCAGAAGTCTGAACTTTTACAACATAGAGAGACACTTTTACTCATAGACGAGCCAAATAAAACAGTAGAACTGCCAACGTCAAGACTTTTTGAAAAAAGACAACCTGGAATTTCAGATAAATGTCTATTATAGAACATTTTTTGCCATTATTTTTTATATATTTAGGATTTAAAACATGAATAAATACAAAATGTAGCTATTTTTTCTGTAGGACGGAAAACAATGTGTAAAATAAAAAGTACATAGACTACCAACTTAACTGCAGGAAAAACAGATATAAACGCGCAGTGGTTGTACTAAAACGGATCTGAAACCTACACTTCGATTTAAGAAGCAACGTAAAAATAATCGGTATTTGGTGAAATGTTGAGACAGGTCTGCAGGTTATTCGTTATGAGAAAAAGAAGGAGACAGCAGCATTTCTAGCAAGTAATAGGAAGGCCAAATCTAATACAGCAAAGTCTCTCTGTTTAATTCTTTTGCATGTTATAGAGCATTTTTAAATGCTGGTCATCTCTTGGAAATCTCAGAGTTAAGGTAATGATTTGTTTATCTAAGTAAAAAATTAACATTTAATTTTTATCTGCTCTAATTGGTTTAAGTACCGCATATATAAGAGTTATTAAAGCTCAATGATGTTAAAACAGGCAGAGCTGCAGTAAAAACTATCTGAACTGAGCGTGTTTATTTTGTTTCCCAAGCCATGATGTTCAATGATGTTCAATTGTATTTATCTTTTAAATGTGGATGCAGTGTCCTTAGCGGTCATTTATAAAAGGTTAAAACCCTGAAGCAGTGATGATTACTAGCTCTCTGCTGTTCCCCTCACTGCTTCAAGTACATCAGTTATTCTAGTAATGACACAAGCAACTCAATATTTGGATGGAATCTGAAAAATGTCTCACAGACCTTCACTTTATATAAATCTGCCTGCAAGCTGTTGATTTCCATTCAGCTGCTCTGCCCAAACGGCTGGGCTTTAAACTAATGTCAGACAAAAACTATTGACTGGTCTATCATATGTCTTCCAGGGCCTGAAACGGAAAAGACTTCTTCAAGTGCAGTCGAGCTGTGAGCTTTAGATTTAACGAATAAACGAACTGCAGAGCATCCAGAACTGGAAAAAATATGGATCTATACAATAAACAAAGTCAAAAAGTCAGTTTTTAACCAACTTTAACTCTGTTTTGCAACAGTGTTGCTTTTTTAAAACTCTGGTCACCAGAACCAGCCCAAGACATATGCGAGTTATGCGGCTGCTTAGGGCTCCCAAAGGCCACCAGGGGGCCCACAAGAGCAAAACGCAAGATTATGAGAAATTAATAATAAAATTTATTATTTTAACTACTTGAAAGCAACATCAGGATACAGAAGCTAAGTTTATAAAATCTACAAATGAAAAAAGGTTAGTGCCGGCCCTGTGCTTAGCTCTAAACTCTAGTTCACCTTCACTTTTCTCTCCCCCATTCCTTGTCCGCCTGCAGGCACATGATAAATACAAAATCTTTAATTTGGCCTGAAATACTCAACAGAAACTTGCCTCAACGTATATCTTCAACACCATTCACATACATTCATTGCTCTGACAGGAAAATATATAAAAAAAAGAGGTGGCAGCTGAATGTAGCATTTTGACACACACGTCACAGGAACAAAAGCTCAAAGCTGAACGACAACAGGAGCATTTTGAAAAGCTTTCAGCTGTGCTTAGACTGTCAGATTTTTTTTCTCAGACTTCTTATTTTTTCATCCAACAGAAGGGCCTCCTCTAATTAGGTCCCCAGCTGAGGGGAAAAAAACCCACCGGAGGGTTCGCCATCTATCTCTCCTGAACAAAGAGGAAATTATAACTTTAGATGAAGAGAAATAGGTGAAAGGAAAAGAGAGAACAATCAGGGTGTGACTGTAAAAAAAATAAGAGGAATTATAAGCACAGGGGTTTTGGTCTGAATATATGAAATGAGCTCCAGCATTGTGCCCATCACCAGATCTGGAGCCGTACTGAAGACCCTCGGCTGGATATGTGTCTGTCACCCCATCCAGTTCCTCTGCTTCGACAGGAAACCCTCCCCAGCTGCTCTCACACCGTCTTAAACACGTCTCACCACACATCCATCTCCTTCCTCTCTTAGTTTCTCTCAAGAAATAGAAACATAAAAAGCCTGTAAAAAAAAAAGAGCAACTTTCTTTCTGCTAAGGAAATGCGTTAACCTTGTCTCTGCAGGCAGACAAGCGGACGACCACAGGCGACAGACGCACCCTCCCTCCAGTCGCTCCTTTAAACTGGAACCACCCAGATTCAGTTTCTATCTCGGAGGCACATTTGGCGTCGAGGCGTCTTCTTAAAACTTTGAGCAAATACGCAGAGGCAGCAAACAGAGCTGTGCCTTGTTTGTCTTTGATATTTGCTGTTTATACTCAGAGTGTTTGTCTGAGCAAACTGGTGGAAGAAAAGGGGTGAAAAGCAACCAAATTCCTGCTGACATGTTTAAATAGAGTTTATGTTTATTTGGGAAATAAATCTGATTAGTTTAAAAAAACTCCAGATATTTTTGCATCCTAAATAATCAGACAAGATTAAATTCTCTTGAAAATTATATTTTGTTTGTTGTTACAGCTAGGTCTGTCACAATAAGCAATACGTCAATTAGTTGTGTGATAAACTAAAACAAATTCAATCATTTCTATTTGCATAATTTTTCAACTTTTTTCAGATGACAAAAGTCTTCAGTTTTGGTCTCAACTAGCCCTTTTTAAAGGTAAATTTTGTTTACAAAAACTTCACAAGTTGTTTTATTTCTTGTTTTTGTTTTTTATTTCTTGTTTTATTTTGGATATTTGAAATGTCTTCAGGTTCCAGTGTTGAATGTTCATCAGAATTTAACGTTTATTGATTTCTGTGAACGTGTTCTTGCATTATTAATCTGTTGACATCGCATTGCTTAAAAATGGTCTCCAAACAATCCTATCATTTATCGCAATAACTTTTGGGACAAAATCTGTTATCGTGACAGGAATAGTTACAGCTCCCAGTTTCTTTTTTAGTAAAAATGCACCAATGAGCCAGCCAAAGCCTGTTTGTCATCTTTTATTTGTAATTAACGTGTCAAATACAGAAAACAAATGTTTCCCCCTAATTTCTCAACCCTTCTACCTTCCTACAATTAATCATCTACATCTCTTTGTATAAAAAATGTAAACATTCAAAAATAATAAGTCTATAAAATGGCTGAATCTGGTGGAATACTGTAAAAATGTCCAATATTACTACTTTTATCCAAAATGAAAAGCATTCAAAAAGACGTTAATACTCTAAAAGCAGAGATTAAAAATAATACTATACTAATAATACTAAATACCACTGAACATTTTTCCCCAACAGTTCGGGAAAAAATTGGCTGATGGTCACAAATCTGCATTTAAATATTCATAATTTGTAAACCAAACATTCTTTGTTGTCAGCCCTGCTTAGCTTGAACCTTTAGCTCTGTTTTATTTTACTTTAGCCTCAGATAAAAACCCCAATATGTTGCCAACAAAAGCTGCGAACTGACTGCAGTCATACTGATCATGTCAAAGACACACACAGCCTCAGAGCAAAAACATCTGAGCGGAGACAGATGTGTCCTTTGCACATGCAGGACAAAAAATAGATATTTATTTATTATGTCACAGGTTTTAGAATTCTTTGGTACAATATTTAACCATAAATTCAAAGTGAAAGTTGAAATCTACCTAATTAAATTTAAAACGTCACCATTCGCTCATGTCTCTTTTCATTGGTTTAGCTCTATAAGGACATTGACTTCCTACATTTATAACAAAGCACCTGAAGTGACTATCCATTTTCTATACATTNTTGCTGGTTCCTCTCTAGCTAACGGTCCAGGCGAGGGGCGGGGGTCACCCTGGACAGGTCGCCAATCTGTCGCAGGGCAACACAGAGACACACAGGACAATCATGCACACACACACTCACACAGAGGGACAATTTAGACAGACCAATTAACATGACAGTCATGTTTTTGGACTGTGGGAGGAAACCGGAGTACCTGGAGAAAACCCACGCATGCACAGGGAGAACATGCAAACTCCATGCAGAAAGACCAGGGCCAGGAATCGAACCCAAAACCTTCTTGCTGAAAGGCAACAGCTCTACCAACTGCGTCAGTGTGCAGCCTGAAGTGACTATATTAATTCTAAATGGGCAAATTATTGTTATTTTCTTCTTAAAGCCCAATAACTCATGCAGCTGTGCAGCACCAAGACCTCTTGAGGTTACCAATGTCGCAAGCTCTGGTCTCACTTCTTGTTTCACAACAGATAAACAAACTGCGGTGAACCACAAACTGATTGTTCGCTGTCTATTTCACATTTTGTGCTTTAAAATGAAAGAAAACAAACAAATATTAAAACTGTTATCTGGGTAAAGGGGGATTCCGCTCACTTTCACAACATAGGTAAACAAAAAGCAGAAAGTCACAAGTAGTTATCCTGCTGGGCTACATGAAGACAATCTGCTCACCTCCAATCAAAAACAGAATTTATTAACTAATACATGACACAAAGCAATCAATTAGTAAAGAAATTAACCAATTCTCTTCTTTTACATATTTGAATTTGAGCCACATCATCCTTAAGCTGATGAAAGAATAGTATGTTAGGACTAGAATCAGAAATATTTTCCAGAAATTATCTCCAATCTGATTTGATTCAGTGATGCTTTCCTGGCAAAATGCAAGCAAAAAAATAAAAATAAACAAAAAATAAACAAAAAATACAGAGCTATAAAAATTAACATAATAATGTTTGGTTATGTAATTATTTCAAACTAATTGCAGTTAACAAATGAGTTGAGATACAGAACACAGAAACAGAAACTCATTTGTGAGATTCTTATAGTCTTACTCTCATTTCCGTTTAAAGGAAAGACATCATCCTGCTCACAACTTTGCTTTGTTAACTGTGTTCAGGTTTGCAGCTCTGATTATAAACTTATCAAACCAGCACACTGCAGAGGAATTTAAAAGCGTTTTGTGGTGAGACTACTTTACCTGAATGACCACTTCAGATTAGATGTTGGAAATTTTGCTCCAGTTCTGACCAACAACTCTGAAGCAACTGCAACTCCACATTTCTAGACATTTACTTTTCATAATTATGATTCACTTCAAACTTAAGGGCTAGATGCTAAACCACAGATGTTTTTTCTTTGCAGATAGTGTTTTGATTACATAAAACATACACCTAAATGTTTCACATTCTGTGTAAATCGCTTGGAGACATTAGTGACGAGTTGTAGGTGAGAAACCTCAGCTGAGAAAGAAAGACCATGCAATCCAATCCAACCCTGCTTTATTTATAAAGAACCTTAAATTAACACATGTTTAGTAAAATGAGAGAACTACAACAATGAATGCTTTAAAAATGACAGACAACCAGTCATGCAGTTAAAAACTAAGCTAAAATAAACACAAATCAACATAAACATCCCATGTGGGGTAGCAGGCAGTTATGTAGCCAGTTTGATGTGGCACGGTTGGTCGTTATCCATTTTAAGAGCTGCCACAGCAAGAGTGATGCCTCCTCTAAGCTTGTGATTAGCTTTTTGGCACAACAACCCTGGTAGACCCTCAGGAGTTGAAATGAACTACATTCAGTAGCTGAGTACTTTAATTCTATCTATCAAAAAAGCACAAAAGTAATGTTTTTTATGAGAATATTACATAAAAAAGTAGTAGTAGTATTATCTGTAGATAATACTACTACTAGTACAAATATTATCTTCAGAGTGTTCTTTAAAAACTTCCTTTCATGCAGTAGAAATGTTTATCTGCTTATTCAGTTAAGTTTTTATCATAATTGTCCAGCTGCTAGAGAAATAAAACACAAAGCTGTCTTGTAGATCTAATAGATGTTTCCAGTAAAATTTAAAAAAAATCCAAGACTAATTAATAATAAATATTAGCTTTAAAGATTAACGTTAAACGCAAAACGTTCACTTCGTTTCAACATAGAAAAACTTGTGCTTAACTTCATTTTTTTTTTTTAAAGTTAAAAGCAAATCCACGTATTTGATCAATTATTCAGACACTGTAGGAAAATAATCCAAATGCTTGAACTGGGGGTGTTTCTGTGTCTTGTCTGCGTTCGCCTCCTGGGTTTGTCTGTTAGTCTTAGCGTACCAGGTGATGTTTGTTGCCTGCTTTGTTTCCATCTGTGAGGTGTCAAACCACGGGTCTTCCTGGAAGCAGAGATTAAAAGACCAAAGCCCCCCGCTGTGTTTCCAATGTCTGCCCTCATTCTGGAAGATTTTCTATCAAACCTCATCTCATCACTCATTCATAGGCCCATCTGGGTCAGCTTAAACTCCCTCATCCCTCATTCACAAATTGAGGGCTGCAATATTAATAGCACTCGCAACAGTTTTGGTTTTTAATGGGCTTTTTGTAGCTGCAGCACGTCGGCCTGCTGGAAGCCGGAAAGGGGAGATATTTTTTTTCCAAATAATTGAAAACTAGAAGATTCAAGTATCAAAGGCATCTTTCTTTATTAGCTAAAGAATAGCTAACCCTATGAAAACAGTTAATGAGAATCAAAATGTATCCTGATCTAAGATCACGTCATATATTGAATCCGGTCAGAAACAATGGCTGTTGCCATGGCGACGACTGTTTGGATGCAGCTGTGACTCCTGAAAATATTGGACACTTACTACTTTATTTATTTTAGCAATTTGTCATGTTTTTTATTTATTATTTATGTATTCCTTTAATATTATCAGAGCCTTGCATCATAATTTTGCTCAACATGTAGAACAATTAAGCCTGTCTATGTTTATGATTACAAATGGCCCGATAGATGCCGCCTGTACAATGATATTAGTCCAGAGAAAAGTTCTGTGGTATTCTCTATGTACCATGACACAAAGTAAACAGTGATTAGAGAAAGTGTTAAATGACTAAAACATTATAAAAAATCGGAAATTTCATTAAAACAATTCAAAAGACAAGCTTGAAAATGGTCAGGGAAGATACCAAGAGGCTGACAGCAACACTGAAGAAGGATTCAGTTGTCAAAACTTAAACATCCGGTTCCAATGGTTGAATCTCCCTGAAGCCTGATTGCAGAATGCTTTCTGGTCTGATGAAGCCAACCCTTGTTTTGAGCAATAATGTTTGACATTAAAACAAAACTGTTATGATGCAACATTGTCCAGAGAACACGGACACCGTCTCAAGTAGTAAATTTGCCCTTGCTGCACAGTCTCCTGTTTCATATTCTTTTCATCTGTTTGTGTCTTTTACACCTGAATTTCAACAAATTTCAAATGATCCTCTATCCAGAATCATCCAAATTTATTTTAAGTGAAATATATTTTCATTAATTAGATGATTGCAGCACCTTTTATGAAATTCACCTCTTAATAAAATTACTTCTGGTTTTCTTTATGGCATAAATCAAGACTAGCACTTCCTTTTGTAACTCCCAGCCAATGAAAATACAGGAAATCATCTAAGAAAAGTTGGTGGAATCAACTAACTCCCTCTATCTCTACCTAGCAACAGTTAATGCAATTGTTATTTGGTTACCTAGCAACAACCTGTTGAGTAACTTGTGTAGCAGCAGTTTAATAGCTGCTTAAAAACAAAAAAAGTGAAGTGAGAGAAGAAAATGAAAGAATAGCTGGAAAGGAAACTGTGGCTAAAAGAGGAAAGGTCATCTCTCAGGTTTGGCAGCATTTCAAATAGCAAACTAATCAATAATTATTGATAACGACTGACATTTTTCAACCATGTGCTACCAGCACATCTACAAAACCACTAATGATTGTCTTATATACCAAATCTGTGCTTTATTTTCAAAAACAAAAGCCACAGTAAATGTTAGCATGGTAGCACATGTAGCTTCATGTTTTCCTTATTATCGCCAACAGTATGATGCTACTTCTGTCGAATAAAGATATTTAAAGGTTATCTGTGACTAAGCATCTTTTCTGTGTCTCTTTCTGCCTCAGAAGACAAGTTTTAATATCAATAACAGAGCGCGTCAAGTGAAGAGGAGAGTGTGTACGATGGGAAGAAGAGGAGGGAGTTTAACTAAATTCCTCTCAGCTTCAGTGAAGCTCAGCTAATGCGTGTGTGAAATTCAGAATTGAGCTTCTCACGCATTTAATGGACCAGAAAGAGAAGCAGACAGAGGATGCATCCAGTTCAAGAGTATATTTATAGACACACTCCTCTATGGGCGATTTGGAGTTTATACAGACATAATTTATTTTGAGTGTTTATTTTCTCCAGCACTGCAGGGCCACAGTATCCAAAACCCAAGTCACAGCAGGATGCAGGGATCCAAATGTCACGAAAGAGAGAGAGAGAGCAAGAGAGAGGTGGAAACAGCCTTATTGATTGTTCTGTGTCTTACCCGTATTGCCTCTGAGCCCACGTAGGAAGGACTTGGTGAACTCCAGCTGAAAGAGCTGCACAGGAAGACAAAGAGAAAGACAGAGGGGACGTTTTATAGCTTCTGGTTCCACAGACATCCAGAGCAAGAGCTGCTTTTCTTCCCTGAAGTGTTTCTGTTTGTTTCGCTCAGATATTAGCATGCTTATGATGGTATCACAGACTGTTACACCCTCAACATTTACTGTCACACAAATGGAGTTGCATAACATTCTCTGACAAACATCTGCAACCTTGTTGCCTCTAGACTTCATCAGGAATCAATTGGGGATGAGTAAGAAAGGAGAAAGTTGTCCTCCTCCTCTCTGCTCCTCCTCTCTGCTCCTCCTCTGCAACTTGTTTTCTTCATTCCTCCGTTAATCTGCTTTTCTTTACCATGCTTGCATGACTTCACCGTTTCTTTTGTTCAAACATATATTTACGTGCACGTTTTCGTTCTTCGGGAGGACAAAGACGAGACAGACATGCTGTTATTTCTTCCCCATAACGGTCCCATCCCCTCTTTCTCTAGGCATTGTCTGCCTCTCTGAAACACAATAACAAAATACCAAGCGCTGCCATCTCCCTTCAGCTGCATGCTCCGGGAGTTGCGCTGCAGTGCCGGGCTCCAGAATAAAGGCAACACAGTCAGTTGTTGTTGGCGCCACTGTTTGTCAATCACACCTTCGCTTGACTGTTTTCAAGCCGTTCTTTTTTTTTTTTTTAAAAGAAGCAGTGAAGGAAAGAGGTTCTCAAGGTCAGACCTCAGAGGGAAAACATGCAGCATCTCTGGGAAGAAAATAAAAGGCGTCAGTAAAGCTGACGCAAAACCAAATGTAAGGGTGGAGATGATATATTCAGCTGAGTGACAAGCATACCTGTGGTTTACCAAGTTTTATCCACCTAACCTAAATATTCTCAGATTCTAATAGGGAAAGGTGATATGACTAGAAATTAAACCTATAATTTTTTTCTTAACAGATTCTATTTCCGATTTTAATCTATATTTTTCCCCTCTCACTTTCTTTTCTAAGAAAGAAATTGCAAGTACTTTGAAAAAGTGGCTTTTATCTCAATCGTCTTTTCTTTGAGTTGTACAAGGGCCAGGCTATAAGACTTTTTATTTATTTACAACAATGTAGTCATAACATTAGCACAATAAAGATGCAATTATACCTGAAAAATATCCTAAAATCACAACAAAAAATATGTTTTAGTGAAGACAAAAGCTTTGATAAAGGAAGCAGGATTTGGTGCTCAGTTCATGCAATTCTTTCTTGGAAACAGAAGCAGTTGTTTGGAAAATTGTCTCTGTTACAGATAGTAATTTTATGTTAAGGTTACGTATTCCTGCAAAATACTAAAAACTTATACCAATGAGTATCTTTACAAGATGCTCAACATTCCTCTTTTTTGTGTTGGAGTTCTCATAAAATTACTACTTTCTTCTTCTAATATTACAACTGTATTATTGTAATATTATGGCCTTATTCTTCTAATTAAAATAAATCAATCTTAGCCTGATCCTTATATTCTGTCATTAATTCAAACGCCAAATAATTAAAATACGCTTGTCAAACAAGATGGCGGCTCTGGACAGGCTGACGTCACTCTGAACTGTGGAAAAAAATCCAGAAAAGCCAAATATTTGATCAATTAATGTGACAGGAAGGAGAATTGAGAAAAATATTGGACAATACTGGAAGGGAGAAAACTGTTAGGAGCTGCAAAAGACCTCAGGCTGAGGTGGAGGTTCAGCAGAACAACAAACCCAAACACAAAGCCGGAGCGACAATAGGAGAGTTTAGATCAAAGCATATTACGGTATCAGAATGACTCATTCAAACCCAACTGAGCATCTGTGGTAAGACTGGAAAACCAACCAATCTTCACACACTTTCTCCATCCAATCTGACCGAGCTTTAGTTATTTTGAAAAGAAGAATCTTCCCATCATTTCAGCCTCTACAGTCGGACTCTGAAACCTGAGGGTCCGGAAACGCAAACGGCTCTTTGGATCTTCCACAGTGACTCTGAAAAACTTTCCCTGAAAATGATAAAAGAACCAACTAATGTTTTTTAATTATAGCTATAACAACAAACGCAGGTTTTCAGTAGTTTTTGTCATTGAATGTTTACTTTGAATTATTCCAGCACAAAAACAGAAGGTGCCTGTTAAATGTGTTACTTTTCTTTATCTTTAGTTTGAAAACTATGTTGTTTTTTAACACAATTTTCTGCAAATATCAGCGACAGAAAAAAAAGTATTTTCCCTTTTAAAAAAAAAATCTGTGCAGATGAATGAATCTACCACCAGTCTTGCACAGATTTGGTATTCAAAAGTAAAGAGAGGCTAATAAATATGATAAGATGTAAAGGCATGAAAGGCCCATTGAGGGATTTTAATGCATAAATGATGTTAAGACAGAAAAAAAGCAAAACGTCTCAGGTTGATATGGAGGCAAAAATCAATTCTAAAACCAATGCTATGTTTTTATGTGTGTTGAATCATAAGGAAAATAAGAACATTGTTTGTATGAGCCCTACATATAGAGGAATTATGAAGATGAATATTCATATTAATCATCTTAAATCTTCTATCCTTGCCAATGTATCCTAAATATTTCTCAATCAGCAGGAATTTAATAAACAAATTTGATCAAATATACACAACATGCTCATTTATACAAGCTGAAATTTACCAATGTACATTTGTGCTAAAGAGGAAAGATTCAGTCCTGCTTTTGTTATTGTGTTGTCTGTTTTTTAAATGACCATCGTTGTGTAAAAAATATTTGCACCAGCAGATGAAATAAGGCGTGTTCAGCTGTAATCTCACCTGTTTGTGAGCTGCGAGGCTTTGCTCCGAGATACGCCAGGTTCACGTTGGCCTTCCTGCCGTCGATGATGGGGTTCGGGTCTTTGCACGCCCGCTCTGCTGCTGCTCTGTCCACCATGGTCACCTGCAAACAATGATGCTGATCAATATCCGTTCAGAAAACTCTCTAAAGCCACGCGCTGAAGACAAAAGGGGGTCTGTGACCTTCCTGCAGATACATTTAGTTAAATGAAATTCCTTTCCTTTCGACCAGGGGTCTGATGCCAAAGAGCTCAATAAGCTTCACTAGATCCAATAAATGCTACACGACTTTTTTGATCAAACACATCTTATGATTTTTTTAAAAATATCTACTGAAATAAATGTGTCATTTTTTTTGTTTTTAAATTAAGAGAGAAAAACATTTTTTTTTGCCAAAAAGAGGAAAATATGTTTTCTTATGTTGCGTGTTTGGCAAATTTTAATGACTAATGACAAAAAAATTGCACAGTATAACTCCCTGGTGCTTTTAATGTTAACATAGTAGACATGTAATCTAATAATTCAATTAAAAATTGCTAAAATTTGCATATAGTGTTATTAGAGCTGTTTTTAAACACATTAGCCACTTGTGGCTCCAGAGCCGCAGGTTGGAGACTCCAGTGATAAATCGACACAAGGTGGTGAACATTCATAAATTAAGATTGAACCGGAGAAAGAAAGCTCTTTCTCTTTTTCTAAAAGAGAAAGAGCTAAAAGAGAAAGAAAGCTAAAAAAAAAATGTAGCATGCCTTTGTATTCAGCCCCATTTACTCTGATTCCTCTAAAAAAAGATCCGATGCAGCATCAAATGAGCATCTAAACAACTGATCTGTGGTGGTCAAGGAGCTTATTAGATCAGTGGTTCTCAAATTTTACAGTTTGCAACCCAAAAAGTGACTTAACCTCCATTATTAGTAAATATGCCAGAGTTACTACTGATTCACTACATGAATGACAACACAAACTGTTTCAGAAGCCACTATTTTTGCTAGTTTCTAAGTTTCTAGTTCATGATTTTTATTATTTTATTTAATTTCTTAAGATCTTAAGACTCCACACTTATTTATTCTCAATCTCAATTACTGTGCAAGAGAACATTAATAAACAAACAGCACCAGGAATATCAAGAAACATACTAGGAAGGTCAGAGATAACATAGTAGAGAAGTTTAAGGCAGAATAGGGTTAGAAAACTACTGAGCTACAATTAAAATGACCTGAACTTTAAACATCTCACAGGTCAATTATCAATAAGACAAATTGGGCAAAGATTATTCAGAAAAGTGGCAACAAGATCCTTGGTAATTCTGGAGGAGCTGCAGGAGAATCTGACAAAACCAAAAATGTTACTATTATGTACGACTGGCCAGAAAACAGCCACTTCTGTGAGACAGGTTTAAGGATTCATGTTTAAAAGTTTGGCTAAAGTTTGATTTGCTTTTACAGTTTGGCCAAGACAGATTTCATTGCTATAAATTAAGAATGCAGTGTGGAACTCTAACACAACACCTTTATGGTGAAGCACGGTGGTGGCAGCAGCATGAACTGGAGCTGGTCAGAGTTAAAAGGAAGATTACTGAAGCTACAAATAGAAAAAAAGCCTCTATACTGTAATGAAAACTGGGGTAGAAGTTCATGTTTCTGTTGGTAAACATACAAAGTTGCAGCAGAATGGTTTATATCAGGGGTTTCCAATATGAGGTCCAGGGACCATTTGCAGCCCTCGGCATAAATTGATGTGCCGTTTAGATCGGTGCAAATGGCGCTTATGCAGATGAAAACTTTCTATACATGGAAAATGTTTGGAAAGTCTTATTTATTTTACTAACCATGTTTTTTACTTTCATTTTTAATATTATCCAAGTGGAAAAAGTTCTCGTTTTTGTTGCTGAGATATGACTATAAAACATTTTCAAACCCCCAAAAATATAAAACGAAAAGTTAGAAACCTTCACTCCTTTCTTTAATTAAAGAAAATGCAATTAATGATTATTTTCTTCTTTGTTTCATGAAAATATTGCATGTTTAAATCCCAAAGATTGACGATAAAATTATTTTTGCATTTTCATTGTAGCAAAAGATGCCCCAACCGAGTGATTTCAATTTGGTTATTTTCGTTCACAGTGCAAAACAATTGGACATCCCTGGTTTAGATAAAAGCATATCAATGATCTAGTTTGTCCATACCAATGAGATTATGTGGCAAATCTTCTTAATGTTTATCACAGACAATTTCAATCTAATATGACTGAGATTGAGCAATTCTGCAAAGAAAGATGGGCAAAAATATCAGTAAAACACTTGGAGCTGTAATTACTTTAAAGGTGCTTCTATAAAGTATGAGCTGAATACAAACACACACCGCACCTTTAAGATTTTGATCTAAAGTGAAAGTGTTTGTATCAGTTGGTAAATTCCTGAGTTGACACTGAAGTTGTGGTTGGAACCAACAGAAAACCTTTTACAACCACTATCTGTTCAGAAAATCATTCAGTCTCTCTTCCTCTCTCTTTTTGTGTAAAAGCGAAACAGGACATCCTTTCTGCCTGCTGATGAGAGGAGGAATCTGCATTTTTCGCCAGGCGTCGGGTCCAGCGTGGGCTGATCTGTGGTGGGTAGGAGGATGAGATCCTGGAATTTACCTTGAGGGAGCGAGCTGAGGGAACAGATGGAAGCTGGGCGAGCCGATGAAGGTTAACAAACACCCACAGAGCTGCTACTCTTCAGATACAAGGTAAACCACAGCTGCAGATGACTCTACCACCAAGAAGTGGGGCAGTGAAACTAAAAACATACCACCATTTGGTTTTGCAGCTCATTTTAAAGGGGCAGTATTATGTGTTTTACATTTTATAGCAAAATCAAGTAATTATGATGCCTTCAGTTCTTATAAAAAATCCTATTCAAACATGACTTAAACGAAATTCCAGTTTGCAATTTTCTCAAATCAATTTTTCTAATTTTACTGCAATCTAGCCATAAAGTCAGTCAAAGACAAACCTAATTCAACCCTATGATGCAAAACTGCCAACTGGTAAAAAGTGATTCCAATGTAATAGCATTGAATCATTAGATGAGCACTATTATGTAATAACCTGACACATTCTATCATTTTGCAGTGCAATCAAGTACTTACATTTCCTTCAGTTGTTTTAAAAATGCTTCACATATATCAAATATGGCTTAAATTGGGTGTCTGTCTCTTTAAGAAGCTCCTGCTTTTTCCACCAATGTTCCTCCATTAAGCTTTTGACCTTTTTGCACTGATAAGTAGTTTCTATAATAGTTCCCAAAGGTGTTTGCTAACTGCTGCTGCAGCTAGTCTGGAGGAGCTGAAACCTCAAGGAAAGTCAAGGTTTTCTCAAGCATTCACAAACGAATAAAAGCAGCAACACTCCAAGTATGTTTGATGAGGATACATTTCAGCATGATAAAAATAAAATACAGTCAATTTCACACAACATTGCTCCTTTAACAGACAAATTATCAGCCCAACCGAGAGGAAGTCCAATACCCACAACTCCTTCTCATCTTTTATCTCTTTCAGAAATTCACAAACACCCAAATCTGGCAGAAAGAGAGAGAGAGAGAAATGGGGTGGAGGAGGAGGAGGAAGTTATAATGAAACTGCAGCAGCCTTATCTCGCACAGCCAACCGACATGTCACACCTCTGAGACTGAAGACTCCCTCTAACCCCCCGCAGAGACATCTGCCCTCAGCTGCAGCTGCTTGTTGCAAAGCGGAGTGTTTTTGCAGCTCGTTTGTAGTTTAAGAGGACGGAGATAATTAATGACACACTTTCAAGAAATAACCTGCTCCTCATGCCGCCAGCATGTGACCGCCAGCATCTGACACGCTGCATGCGGCTGTTGCTTAAACAAAGTGGCAGTGTGTGTGTGTGTGTGTGTGTGTGTGTGTGTGTGTGTGTGTGTGTGTGTGTGTGTGTGTGTGTGTGTGTGTGTGGAGGAGGCCCTGAGAGAAGCTGAGATACTATTTAAGAAATCAGTTTGTAGTCAGCAAAATGAATCCGCGGCTGAAAGCCACGATATCAACTCACAAAGCCGTATCCTCTGGATTTCCCCGTCTGCTTGTCCGTGATCACCACCGCCTCGTCGATGTCCCCGAAAGTCTCGAAATATTTCCGAAGTGAGGCGTCGCTGGTGTGGTAGGGCAGCCCGCCGACGAAGATCTTGGTGTAAGTTGTGTCCTTCTCCATGGTGGGGGGCATTATTTCTAGCGGGACCCCGAGCAGCTGACCCAGAAACAGCGGCGAACTCATAAAGCTTCGGTGGAAAACCCAAAAACTAAGCAGCGAGGCGAGAGAAAGGAAGGATAAGTTTACGCGCGGCGGCCGCACAAACCTCCTATGATACTAATATTAACAATGAGAGTAAAACCGCCGTCCATGCTTTTCAGCCTCGCTCGGAGTTTGCCGGGAAATGCGGCTCAAGCGAACAGGTGCCTCCAAACCTCCTGTCCTTGAGGTGGTGGGGGAAAAAAACACACAACAAAAATCCCATGCAAAGTCTTTAAGCTCCGGCGAACTGTCTTTCCTTCTCTTGGCTTGTGGTCCAATCGACAGGCGGTGCGTCTGTCCCCGTCCGAGCATCCCGCCCTCAGCTCCACCCTGCCTCCGCTGCACGCGCACAAAGGAAACCCCCACCCACCCAAACCATAACACGGAACTGTTGAACACGTTGATGGAGTCAGAAATACATGTTCACTGAACTGACCAAGCGACTCTCCTGAAGATTATCTGTTATTTATCTGATATAACGTTACTTATTGGCTGCATAACAGCTTTTTTTTTCTGCCACTGTTTCATTTTTTGGATATTTTCTGTACACAGTAAAAATGCCAGTGTTGAATTAACACCCAATAGTGTCTATATGTGCCCAAGTCAGCTGGTGTTAAATTCAACAATACAGAGTGTCAAATTAACATTTACAACGGTGCTGGTGTTAAAATATATTAAAAGTAACACCACATAATGTGCTGTTAATAAAGTAAATAATTGACCCACAAGGTGTCGATATCAATCAAATCCAGTGGAAAATATCCAAAACAACACACAGAAATGGAAAATTTATCTTTTCTTAAACCCATTTAAGTATTATAAACCAATGTTAATTTAACAAAAAAAATGGATGTCAGTCTTAAATTAAATGTTTGAATTAAATCATTAGGTGCAAACAGCTTTTGTTTAATGTTGTGCATATTTATGCAAACAGGTTATTGCAGCTTCTTTAATTTCATTGTTATTCCAAACAGGTTTGTTTGATTTCCATGTGAATTAAACAGGATATGTGCAACACAGAAGGAGGATAATTTACGGTACAAAAAACTCCAACACACGAATTTAACACTTTTGATCTGGTATATAGAATTACAGCAAAGGTTGAGAAGGCCATGCATGAGTGAATGAGTATCAGATGTCAGCCTTTGATACAAAGATATTTTGTATTTTAGAAAACTACTTCAAAAGTAGTAGCGCTATCAGAGTGTTTATAAAACATTTAAAATACAGCAGCTTCTGAACTGTAGCAGGGTCGGGTTTTTAGAAGTCCTTAAAAGTGGTGTAAGATCCTTTTAGGGGGAAAGTACAAGAAAGAAGAGCGGGTCTCACATGTAGGAGGGACAGGAAATGAGGGGATGAAAGTGAGTCTGTAGACAACAACATGGACAATGGCTCAGACTTTTTTCACACTCTGATCCCCTTCACATGTTGATAGCCCCTCATCCACTCAAACACACTCATGGTCCCTTTTAATCCTAGCCAAGATGACCTTTTTTTCACAGTAGACCTTTTTCTTTAGGTTTTTTCCTCCTAAGAGGAAAAAAACGCAGCTCTGATCCAGCACTACACTGTAAAAACAAAATCTTACCAAGAATTTTTGATCCAGCTTCTAGTTCAAATATCTTAATATGCTTTAAATAAGACATAACTAATATGCTTGTTTTAAAGGTGACTCATTAGGCTTTCTTGAACAGGTTGGGATAAGTCTATACAAAAACATGTTCACTACATTTTTTTGCACAAAATCCTTCTTAGATGATTAGATTTTAGTCTGGTCACTTCTGCCTATTTTAAGCTCCTTTCAGAATGAGCTGCTTTAGAGCCTCTTGTTACTTACAGCCAAATGTGCAGGCTACATGCCCACAAACTCAACATTTGCACTTGTACATGGGAAATGGCTGCTAACATATTATATTGCTAATATAAGGTCACACTACTTTGAAAAGCAGAAGCAGTCTCCTGCACAACCAACAATGCTGAGCAAGTGATTTCTGAATGGAAAGTCAACAACAAACTCTTCTCTTTTCCAGCAGTCATTGTACAGCGTTTACAGTGATAAAAGTTGAATAAAAATGCATGGCAACTCATGTTGCTAGGTAACGGTGCACTGGCTCAGCAAGCTTGTTGGCTGTCCATTTCAAAATCAGGAGGATTTTGAAATTACTCATTTTCCACGCACCAAAAAGACATTAACGTATTGCCACAAAATGACTGGGAGTTTTTTTTAAGTGTTTTGGCATTTTTAGAAGCAATAGAAACCAAAATGGAAGGATAAAAACACCCAAAAAGTACATTTTTCCACATTTATGTCAATGATTCCTTAATATAGTGAAATAATTTGCTATTGATCCAAGTACTTTTCAACAATATTAAGGTATTATTGACTTAAAGCAAGCTCCTATTTTTATTTTACTGCTGAAAAGTTACTTGTGATTTTATTTTGTCTTATTTCAAGTGAACTAAGATATTTGCAGTAGAAACAAGACCCAAAATATTTGGTAAGATTTTGTGGTATTTTTGGGTTGTGGGGAAAAAAATTACACCAGACATATTTTAATGTTTAAATATAAATTTGTATTTACATCAATATTAACATCAAGAAACAAGGTAAGAAAACAAAACCCAACAGTATTTTACATCCTGCATGTTTTCCAGATTTGCTCCTGCGACGTCAAAAGAGCAACAATCCCCGTTTTTAATATTTATTTCTCCTTGATTACAGCCTGTTGTTTTGACATGAAAATAACACAAATCATGGATAAACCCTCTTCTCCAACTCAAAAGGACATTCTTGATGAATGTAAGCACCACATAAAAATCAACTGGCTGTAAGGTTCACAGAAAGACAAAGATTTAAACCACCTCAGTAGAACCGGACGACCTCTCTACTCTATTTCAAGCAGATCAGAGTATTTTATACAGAATCCAACTTTTGCTCCCCTTGCGTTATATGCAACAATAAAAAAACACACACACACACACAATCTACTGAGATGTTTCTATGAACTGCAGGATGACAAACAGAAATCTTTGGACTGAGCGTGTATTCAAAGGTAGATTTCTCAACAAAAACCTCCACAAGACAAAAAAACAAAAGAGATTTATGGATGAAATTATGATCTAAATTCCTCCTTTTGTAGCCTGAATTTGAGTTAAAACTACGATTTTTGAAGCACATCAGGAGAGGATTGACTGGCAAGAGATCTGGGCCCACAGAACAACACAATCATGTGTCACTTCTTTTGCTGTATAGACATATTTATTGTTTTTTTAAAATAATTCTTATTTTTTAAAACGAGAAATAGCTTATTTAAAAAAGCGTAACAACCTACTAGCACCTGTATGCTTCGGACTACATTCTAGGAAAATAGGAAGAGGGTTCATGGTTTAAGGATAATTAGAAATAAAAAAAGTGCTTCCAGACAGCGGGAAAATGGCAGTATATCAAAGAAATATACAGGTACTGCTTCCAAAAAACAGGCGTTTTCCTCCCAATTAATGTATCGAAAAGAAGAGCTGACCTATGACGGAATAAGAAAATTACACCTTTAAATATCAAGCCTTACAATCTGTGCAAAAAACAGTATGTGAGCTAGAAAAGCATAAATATATTTATATATAGTACATTTGAAGCATATTTACAGATCATATTTACAGAAAAGAAGAGGAATAAAATGTTCCAAACAAGACATCGAGCTTAATACTGCAGTACCGATCTTTGGGTGAACAATGTGTCAGTGTTGTCCTCAGAGGGAAACCGGGAGGAAGGATTATTGCTCGATATTTGAGTCCAATACGATCATCTAGCACTTTGTTTTGTAGTGTGAGTGGATATAATTTCTGTGAAGATAATTAGCTTAGTTAGACTGGATTTGCAGCTCTGAGCTTTCTTTTTTTTTATCTCTACAACTTTAAAAGATCAGATTTTAGCTTCTGACTGGCTCACCACTGATTGGTCTTGATGAGGTGTAAAACAGTCTTGGTTTTTTTGTGCATCTCTATTAGATGAATGTGTAGTTTTATTTTTTTTTATATTTCTATAAGGAACCTCGAGGACAGATCCACATTTTGCATGAGTTGTGGAGGAACTGGCATGGTTGCCATGAAGTGGTTTAAACTTGTCAAGAAACATCTCAATTTATAGTCGTCATTAAATTACAAAAATATCACTTCACAAAGGAAAATGACCCTTTTAGGAGCAATTTTAAAATCTTAATTTATCTTCTTATAAACACAACTCTTCTCTGGTTCCCTCTGAGGAGCAAAACCTGCAAAGTTGACCCAATCTTAAAGAATGTGAATAGAAAAAAAAGAAGAGAAAATTTCTGAGGCTATTTAGTAATTCATGAATAAAGGCCTCTAAATTGCCACAATCCGTTTGATGTTGGCTTTCCTTAAAGTGCAACGAGCCAACGGGTTAGTTCGATCCTACTCAGCGGCATCCTGGACGACGAGACGATGTGCTACTTCTTAATAACATTCATGTGAGCGTCACAACCCGACGGCTCTTTAGCTGCTGGTCGTGTCTGCAGGGATCCGCCGGGAGCGGCAGAGCGATGGCGGATGGAAAATTCAGAATAGACATTTTTACATCTGAATATAGCTTCGTGATACATTCGACAAAACAGGCTGTTTAAATACGTTTGTCCATATAATGTAGCTTCACCGTTTGGTCCAAGGAAAGGATATACTGAGGAACACTGGCTGCTCAGGAAGGGAGGAACATTGAACTCATGTCCGTCTCTCTGTGCATGATGGATAAACAGTTTGTCAGATTTTTAGGAAGGCTGTGTGTTTTCATGTGACAGTCTGTCTTGTTTCTCCTCCGGCGGTGTGGCTGACATTACTGGCCATCATTCCAGAGGGAAGTTCACTCCCCCGTCTGGTGGGAATGTGGCGCTACACGGAGGATCATAACACGCCTGGTTTATTTCCACACACACTGCAGCGCAGAAGCCATCTGCCAAATCTGGGTGGAGATCACAGTGAGACAAAAGCTTCTGGCGCATCCATCAGCAGTATTTCTGGATCATCAGGGGGAAGAGAGCAGAGCGCGAGCATTAAAAGAGAAACCCACCAAAACATCGCAAAGCAGCAAAGATTATTGATTCCTGTATCTGAAGAAAAATAATTGTCATGTTGAGATGTAGCAAAAAAAGAAAGAAATTAGATATTTGAACAAAAAAATAACAAGAACATTTTTATCTAAGCTTATGAAATTGATTTTTAAATATCAATATCAAGTGTCTCCAGAACCACAAGTAACTCTCAAACAGTTTGGCTGAAAATCATAGCGAACCAACTAATGTTTTTAGATAAAAATATAATAACAAATGCAGGTTTTAGCAGTTTTCTCATGCAATAATTGCCATAGAGTTTCACAACAGAATTAGACTAAAAGCACAAATAAAATTTATTTATTTGTTCCCATGTGACAACAAAAATGTGTTTGCAAATATCATTATATCATCCAGGCAGGATGTATTGTTTTTCTAGCCACTTTTAGTGTATGTGACGCTAAAACTGATTTTAAATTAAAATGTATTATTTGTATGTTTTAGTTATGAAGAGCAGGGGGACAACAATAGATCCCTGTGGGACTCCTCTTGCTAAAATTCTCCTGAGATGCAGTCAGCTGTGTAAACCATCCTCAGACTAAACATTAAATAATGTTCTTTAAGTATTGAGACTCCCACTCTTTGCACACACCTGATCAGGCCCCATAGGCATGCGCCCCATCACCATGGGGTTCATTCCCATCTGTCCCATGTGACCGCCTCCTCCGCTGGCCGGCATGCCGCCGTTCATCATCATGCCTCCGTACTGCCCGGGATTTCCCTGCTGCCCGAACTGCTGCTGACCCAGCGGTGCCTGCGGCCCGAACTGCTGCTGAGGGTATGAACTGGAGATAAAAAACATTAGGTATAGACAGGATTTAACTAGGGGTGCATTCACACCAGCCCTGTTTAGTCCGCTTTAGTAAAACTGAGGTTCGGTTTGATTGGGGAGCTGCTCAATCGAACTCTGATTGTAGAGAAATCCTACAACTGATCAAATCTGATGCTACTTGTGTTTTGTTTACATTTTGTGAAGGAGGAAGCTGCACTCATGTCTTCTTTGGTGGTTTCTGGTGCACAGGTGAGGGGCTAAACAGGTTTTTCCAAAGGCTTTGGTTTGTTTGACACAGGGCAGTGGGAAATTAAGCCGCACCAGCTGAAAATGTTACAACATTGCTTTGGTCTCCAATCAAACCAAGTCTATAGGACTAATCAGTGAAAAAACACAAGGAAAACTTTAAAATAAGTGATGGTGTCGTACCTGTTGCGTCCCATGCCGCCCTGTGACCAGCCTTTCATGTCAGCGCTTGGGTACATAGGCCCCCCCTGTGAGTGCTGTTGCATCATGGGGTTTTGAGGCCCCATGCGGCCTGGCATCATGGCATTAGGCGGACTTCCACCTGATGGGCCAAAAGAGGGGTCACCTTGCTGGGTCATGCCTGTTGAAAAAAACCCTAAACCTTCAGCTCTCTCCTTCTACACACCGAAAATATCAAGCATCAGACACCAAAAATAACATTTAACCTCATTAGGTCCTCTGTGACCACATTTGACCAAAAGTTTGCTGCACAGCTTAGATCCGCCACAAGGGAGCAGCAGCATTCACTAAACTCACCGTAGCTCCCGCCGTAGCCGAACTGCTGCGGTCCCGGCTGGCCCATGTTTGGCCCCCCCATGGGGCTGTCCATGCCCCCGGGAGCCGTGACGTTCGGAGGCGGGCTGAACCCTCCTGCAGCTGCTGCAGCGGCTGCAGCCGCCTGCTGCTGCTGCTGCTGCTGCTGCATCAGCATCATCATGCGCTGCCTCCTCATGTGCAAGTTGACAACGTCTCGGTTACGCTGAACCATCATCTGAGCATTTAGGAAGCCCTGCTGCACAGAGCAGATGTAATATTGTGTTTACTCTGTGGTTTTCGTTATGTTCTGATTTGAATCATTTGAAGGAGACATTTGTCATGTGGAAATCGTATTTATCCTATTTATTGGTAAAATTACCATAAATAGTCTTTATTTTGAGATATTCCAAAAGTAATTTTCATAACCTACCTGTCCTCCCATGCCAGGCTGCATGCCAGGCCTCATGCCAGGGTTTCCTCCTGGGTTCTCCATCTTCATCGCCATGCCCTGCCGTGTCTGATTCATAAACTTGACAAAAAAATAAATAAAAATAAACATTAGAAAATAGAGGAAATAACATATTTAAACTTTCTGGCAATTAATTAGTTCAAAAGAGTATTGCAAAAGATGTTTTTTCCCCTAAAATCAAGTAATAGATTACAGTATACAGGGACAGGATAGTTGCAGCCAATCACGATGGTACAACTAAATACAAAAAAACAAAACAAAAATTGTTTGCTGATTTAATCAGGGAAAAAAAACCCTTCAAAACCTGTAAAATAATCAATTGAATCTACTGTTTAAAAATAAAACCATGGATGGATGAACAGGTGAAAAATTTTCAAGCTCTACTTTCCTTCTTCCTACTTATTCAAACCTGAATAATCTAAATTAATTGCACCATTTTCCAGACTGACTGACACCTAATTTCTTTTAAATGTACCAATTTTAAATTTCCACTGTTTTTTTAAAACAAAACTTAATACCATTTAGCCTGAGGCTTACTGATAGGTTCCTTTTTTCACACTCAGAATTAGGAAAGAAATTGTTTGTTGTAAATTTCAGCTTAATGCTATTATTGTTTTCTTATTTTGTAACGAGCCCCTTGAAAATGAAATGGCAGGAGTCAATAAATAGAATAAAAATTAAAACAAGCTCATAGCAAAACCTCCCAAAGCTGTAACTGATTGTATGTTCAGCATGGCGTTCTACCTGCTGTCCCTGAAGCCGCTGCTGCAGCTGCAGCCTCATGGGCTTGTTGGCGTTCATCATCCTGGGTCGCATCATGTTGGCTCTAGGATGCCCCATGCTGCCCATCCCACCCATACCGGGAAAACTCCCGCCTTGGCCCATCGGGGAGAGCATGGGCCCAAACCCGGCCTGCTGGCCCTGCCCCTGCATGGGGTTCCCTCCGTAGCCAGACTGCATCGGAATAGCAGGGGGTCCGGGATAGCCTGCTCCATACAGAGGCTTTTGGTCCAGCAGCATGGATGGGTCCTGTCCTCCAAAATGCTCCAGCTGCTGCTCTGCTCCCTGGGTCTGCAGCACACAAGACAAGGAGGACAAAGACAAGTTTGTCAAACTTCTCAGTTTAATTGATTCATCTCCGCCTGGTCGGCTCGGTAATTGCCTTTTTCTAAGCAGCACAGACGGACTCCTTAAGGCTCATCTATCTCTCTTCAGTGAGACGACAGCCTGGACACACTGAGTCATGACTGAAATATCGAATGCAAAAATTAATATGATGGTGTGTCATGACTCACACTATGACAAATAATCTTTTTCCCCCCATTGCAGCACTTTCACGGAGCGCTACGCTGCAGAGTGTGGCTCTTTCTGACATCTTACCTGGCTGACGAGGTCTGGGATACCGAGAGCTCGGTCTATCTCCTCCAGAGCGATGCCGTCGGTGTTGTTCAGCAGCGAATCCAGCTGGTCCAGAAGCGCCCTTTCATCGCTCTGACCCTCACTAGTGGTGGGAGGGACCAGAAGGTCATCTAAGGGGTTACCAAACTGGCGTCTGCATCATGCAAACAGAAAAAAATATAAAGGCTTGAATCACGGCTGTCAGTTAGATGTGAATGCAAACTATAGCTTCCATTAAAACATTGCAAATGTGTGCTTAATTCATTTTAAAAATAGTGTGCTAAAGTAAAAAAAAAAAATTGTAACTGCAGTGTTTCCATTAAATTAGAAACACAATTAAGGTCACATGTGAATAAGTTTGCTCAAACATGTCTCATCAGCATCTTCCTACAACTTCCTGTCATTTTCTTTGTCATTTCTGCCAGTAGTAATTGTAGCCAGTAGCTGTTTATGCGAAAAAAGTTGCAGTTTGGTGAAATACACTAATTTCGACACAGCAGATAAACCAGCTCATCCTAGTGTTTCCGTTAAGCAAATTTATTTTTGTATTTCCAATTACACGGTTAATAGAAATGCAGCTCATGATAAACGATCCACTGACCTGTTTCCCTCCATGTTCATCATGGGTTCGTGCCAGGATGGGGACTGGCTGGGCTGGCCCTGCTGGCTGAAGGGGCTCATACCCAGGCCCATATCAGAAGAACCTCCTAAACCAGTAAAGAAAGACAAACGAAGTTAATGGTGAACAAGAAGCAGAGGTTATAGTAGATATTCTGCAACTAAAGTCCAATTTCAGCAAAAATACGATATGAATAAAAAGAAAACTGTACGAGTTTCAAACCATGATACACTAAATGATTCATAAATGGATTATTGGAGCCTGTGTATTAATTAGAAATACAATTTCACCCTCTTTTATCGTTAATTTTCCTACCCTATTGTTCACCTTTAACCCGTGGAAACAGTTTCTGACCAACATGAAATAAACGTTGAAGGTTTCCAAAAAGTTTCGGTATCCAGAAATGCATCTTTACCACTGAGCCACTGGGTTGGATACCACGTTTTGAATCTCTCCCAGATTCTCAGTTTTTTTACTTTGCATCACCACAGGGCAACAGTTTGAGCCGCGTACCCATATCCATGAGCTGTTGCTGCAGCATCGACCTGTTGCCCGGCACGCTGTTGGAGCGGCTGACCATGGGTCCGGACATCACGCTCTTCCCATTGTTGTACTCCATGCCTGGGCGCATCATGGACGGATGTCCTGCTGAACTCACAGGGCTGGTGCTGGAACGGGGCTTCCAGTCCCCAGAGCCCCCCATGGGAGACCTCTGGGGGCCCACGCCTCTATTCATTGGGCCTGGATATGCACAAATGACAGAAGAGCATTGGTTGGAATTAGGATTGCAAGTTATCAATTAATGGGTTAAAATTGACGGATCTTATCCATCGACTGATGATTAATTGTTAATTGTCAATTTGATAAAAACCTGAGTTTTCTCTTGTATCAAGAGTACCGACCATATTTCCATAAGAAAACACAAATTCATTATTTCAGGTCTGCTGTATTAAATACTGACTGAATGAACTGAAAATTGTGGTTTTCTCACATTATTCAACTTATTTATAAAATAAAACAAAACAGAAAGCAATTATTAAGCTGCTGAATAGAATAAAAAAGAAATGAAAAGAATAAAATATGTGACACACTTAATTCCCCATGAACAGAAGTATTGCCTGTAGTTGCTCTTGACAAAATATTAAAACTTCACTCCATGAAGCGCATTATTTAACTCACAATCATGCTTATTGGCATCATGTATCTTTTTCATCACAAGTTTTCTCCCCTACTCTGTTTTTTTTTGCCATCACATTTTCGTCTTCGTAACACACCAGTAACTTTTGTTAGAAAAGTTGACGCTGCTTGAAATTATGCAGCTTGGCAATTTCCTGGTCTGGTAAGCCCCCCACCATCTTTATTTCTTAATCAACTGGCTTCGCTTAAAAATGACCAGCGCTGCTCTCTGCTGGTTGGCGATCAAACTACAATGATAAATCGTTTTTGCATCCCCAGTTGGAATCATCGATCTGTAGGTCCAACTATAGTAGGATTTGGAGTTCCAGTATAATGCTGTGCTTATGAAGTATCCCAAAATGATTGGAGATCTCTTTGAACCCACACTTTTTCAGATTTTTAGTAAGAAAAGACTGGGTTTGTGTGTGGTTGTTTACAAGTTAATTGAGCCTGAGAGCAGGTAGAGAGAGAGGCAAAGAGACAATAAAGAGGAAATATGTTGAGACACACACCCATGTTTCCTGGGAAGCTGTCTGGGCTGCCCATCATGTTCTCCTGCTTGATGAGCATCGGACGTCTTACAGCTCCTCCAGGCCCACCCAGTGGCTTCCCATCCATGGACATGGTCCTCTGGAAGGGCCCTCGAGGTCCTGGACCCATTACTGGACTCCCTGGACAGAGCAAGCCAAAAAAAAAAGAGAAAAAAAACCTTTTCAGAAAAACCGTGCCTTGCTTAAATATTACATACTTACAAAAGAATTACTAATCCTTGCAATTTTTTTCACCTTAAAACTAAATATGTTGGTCTTTTCTATTGTTTTATAGGATATAAACTAGAAAAATAATGCATAACTGCTAAGTGGAAGGTGAATACAAAACAGCTTTTGAATGTTTTTAGAAATTAGAAAAAGTGATGAAGTATGGATTTTAATCTCGCTATAATGAAATCATATAAAATTACCTGCCTGAAAATAACTGAGCTAACTAAAGCAGGATTTACAAAACTAATGCATCTGACCCTGAACACATCGTCCCCACCACACGGTGGTGGCAGCATTATGCTGTGGCATGACATTCCTCAATACAGATGGAGATTTATTTGAAGCCTCACTTTTTGAGACTTTTATAAATAAAAGGCTGAAAAAATGTGTCCTTTTTCATTAACACTTTATTTGAAGGGTGGTGAATAAGACAGACGTGACATTGTCATAAACATGACATAACAGCTGTCATGAACATGAATAAGCCTTCATGAATATTTATGACTGTTGTCATAAAGCGTCATTCGATAAATTATGACACTTTTAATACAAAGTTGACATAATTCAAAATATCTTTGTTATGACAACTTGACATTAACCAATAAATCTTTACTGAATAGATTTCTTCTTTCACTGTTGTGTGATTAGCACAACTGATTGTGATTTGAAGCAATAAAATTCCAATAAAATGTATTGGGGTTTGTTGTTGTAACAGCAAAAAAAAGGATATGAATACTTACGGTGTATATACATGACATGCACTCACTCTCAGTTTAACACTACTGCATTTACATACACTTATTTACACAAATAAGGAAGACATAATTAATTTTCTGTATTATAAACCAAGCAGCAATGCAATTTTAAAACACATTTCAACATTACATGTACATCTGCAAACAAGAAAACTAAAATGCTGTATTCCAGCAGGACCAATTATAAGCCAGAGAACAGGGCTGGTTGTCTCTTTCAATTTATGCTAAGTATGTATTTTTCAGTTTTATGGGTATAAAAGTACCAGCTTCAAAAAGACACAACTGAGAAAGACATGACATTTGCTTTAGGAAGAAAGCAATCCGAAAAGACAGCCTCTGATGGTGCCAGATGCAGTTCTAGTGGCATTTTGTTTTGATATCATCACATGTGATGTTACAACACCCACCCTGTGTGAAACTGTCACTTCTCATAGTTATTTAGTGCTTGAACCGCTTACCCTGCAGGCCGTCATCAAGGCACCCTTGTGGTTTGTTTCCTGCGTTGTTTGCCCCACCACCTCCGGTCTGATCGGGGTAAAAGTCGGAGCTTGAACCCCTGAGATCGCCCAGAATAGACTCCAGGTTGTGCAACTACGTTTTAAAAATAGAGCAGTTGTTTTTTATTTTTGTAAATATCAATAAAAGTCATCATCATTTAATGGAGATATGCACTTACATCATCAGGTGGTTCTGATTTGATCTTGCTCTCGGCATGCTCCGCTGCAGGGCCGCCGCTGCCGGCTCCAGGAAGACCTTTCCCTTCTAGATCTTCAAGTTTGGGCTTCACGTCCGCTTGTTCTTTGGAGTCGTCCTTGTTGAGGAGATAGTGGAGGAGAGCGTGGGTCTTCTCCTTCTTCGGACTGTGCTGCTCCTGTTTGGGGTCTGCAATCAACCCGGGGCCCGACCCGGCCGCCGAGCTTCCAGCTGCACCTTCGCCGCCCTCCTGGCCTCCGAGCGTCACTTTCCCCGTCGCCTCTGCTGTGATCTTCGCGACTTCATCCGGAGTGTTGCCATTCTGAAGAAGCTTGTGGAGAATCTTGTGCTTCTCCTGCAGCGACCCGGTGTAGTGAGCCGAGGCCGACGCGCCGCCCGGGCCGGCCCCCAGCCCTGCGGCGCCGCTGGCGGAGGAAGAGGTGACGCCTGTGGAGGAAGGGCTGGTCATCCCGCCGGTGGCTTCCTTGCTGTCCGACCCCGCTGTGGCGCCGCTGCTGTTCTGTGTAGGGGGTCCGGCGGGCCCCGTTGGTCCGCTTCCGCTGATCCCCAGCTCCTCAGTTGGGGACGTCAACAGCTGCAGCAGCTTTTTGTGTCCTTTGCTGTCCGGAAGCCTCCGAGGCGCGTCGGCGCCCGCCATCCCCGCCTCACCGCTCGCTTCGCCACACTCCTTAGCTGCTGTAGCTGCCTGGCTGTCCGGTCGCTCTGCAGAACTCTCCGCCTGAGGATGCTGGTGATGGTGGTGGTGCACCGGGAGGTGGTGGTCTCCGGGTCCGGGCCCCAGGCTGCTGGCCGGACTTTTGGAGCCATCTTGTCCTGGTTTAGCTTGATGACTGGGCTGGGAGGAGGAATGGATGCTGGGAGAGCTGTCTGGTTTGTGGGGGGCTGAGGGCGACGTCAGCGTGGAGGGGAGCGAACTCCCGACTCCCTCGCTGATGGCCTGGAGAGCGTTCAGGGAGCTGCTGGAGAAGGAGCAGGTGTTTCCTCCGGCTCCTCCTCCGCCGCCGAGGCCGCTCATGGGAGAGTGCATCCCTGCAGAGAGAGATGCAGGTTAATGCACTATCAAAGAAAAAAAAATCATGTTTAATGATGGTAAAACTGTTTCTAGTGAAATTTAAACATGTTTAAATTACCAACATAATTTGTTTGGAGGTCGTTTATGAGGTTCCCCATGGTTCAATGTCAGGACCAGTGTTGTTTATTTCTGCATTTTAATATATATAATGTTCTAAACTGATACATTTCCCAAACTGATAAACTGCTGGTGTGGAAAGGGTTTTCAATAACAACGTTAGGTACATTTTTAGCTTTCTGAAATATTTTAATTTTGATTATAAATTTTAAATGCATCAATGTTATTAGTTTATCATTTTATTGTTTGTTTTCCTCACACTTTAACTTATAATAATATTGTTGCATTTCTAAAATAATGGCCTAAGTGATTTTTTTTGCCAAAAGGGATTTTGAAAAAAAAAAAAAAAAGAAGACTTTTTTAAAGTTGACGACATGGGAATTATGTCTTGTTCTGCTGGGAGATTATTTCACTGATAATTATACTTTTTCATCAATATTAAGGAATTATTGACTTAAAACAAGCTCCTGTTTCTTGTAAAAATGTTACATGTAAGTTCGTTTTGTCGTATTTCCAGTGTAATGTGACATTTGCAATAGAAAATATACCAATAATACTTGGTAAGATTTTGTTTTTGCAGTGAAAATTCCTCCTTTTTAAAATTTAATACATTAAAATTTCAGGTTGTTGGTAGATAATGACATTTTTAAAAATCAGTATAAAGTGAAAGGTTATTTGTTACTTGTCATTAGTATTTATGACCTGAGAGAATAATTTATATTAAAAATCCTTCAGGATCTGACTGATGCATGAAAATAAGTTTAAAAAAGTGAACTTCTGCCTGTATCTTATTTTACTTCCAGTGCAAAATTAATTTAAGTCAGCAATTGACGCTTAATATTAATGAAAAAATACTAGTTATAAGTAAACCAGACATTTTCCCATATTATAAGTTAAAATGTTAGAGGAATTATGGAGCAATGTCCACTGTCCACTTTTAAAGTTCGTCTTAAAACCCATTTATTTTACATGGCTTTCAACTCCATCGGGATCTAGTTTTAAATTGTATGTTTTGTTTTTAAACTGTGAATTTTTATTTATTGTGTGTTAATGTACAGCTCTTTGTATCAGCTGTGGTTGTTTTTAAAGTGCTTTATAAATTAAGTTGGTATGGTGTGTCATTTTAATCCTCGTCAATGTAAATCCTTACAAGCGTGGAGAAGAAAATGTTTGGAAGGTTCAAAGGAAAAAGAAAAAAGTGAGTTTCTGTCTGATTCTTATTTTATTTCCAGTCCAAACAAAAGAGATAAAATTAAATCAGTAAAAAAAAAAAACCTACCTCCAGGTGAGAACTGGTTGGCCCCCATCTTTGGGCTTCCCCGGGTCCGGGGGGACATCAGCAGTCCCTGCTGGGGGCCTCCCATCCTGGGGCTCCCTGACGGACTGTTCATCCCGCTGAGCCCGAAGCCTCCGGCGCTCTGGAACGGGGGCTGCTGCTGCTGCTGCGGGTGCTGCTGCTGCTGCGGGTGCTGCTGCTGCTGCGGGTGCTGCTGCTGCTGCTGCAGACCCGGCCCAGGGTGGTTCATGGGACCCATCTGACTCATCTGATTCATGTGCCCCACCTGATTCATCTGGTTCATCTGATTCATCTGCATCATGCGGCTGCCCAGGCCTCCGCCACCACTTCCTCCTCCGCCGTTGCCTCCGTAGACGGAGCCGCCTCCCATCGGACCCATGTGGCCCATGTGGCTCTGCTCGCTCATGCCGAAGCCCCGGTTCATGCCGCCCATTCCTCCCATCCCCATCCCGCCGCCTGCATTCACGCTCATCTGGGGGTTCATGTTGGCGCTGCCCATCCCTTGCTGCCTCATGTTGTTGGGCATCATGTTGCCGCCTGGTGCCGAGCGGTAGCCATTGGGTTCCCTACGTTGGAAAAACAGCAAAGAAAAGTTTGGATAAATGGGAAAACCATGAAAACATTAAGGTTAAGCACCAAGTTTTACAAAACTATTCGGTAACATTTGTTTGAGGGAGTGTGAATAAGACTGACATAAACACGAATGCTTATCAAATCAATCAATCAATCAAATTTTATTTGTATAGCACATTTCAGCAGCAGGGCATTTCAAAGTGCTTTACAGTACCATGGTGTCATGAAGTGTGATTCTGTAAATTATAACACTTTAATGTAAAGTTGCATTAGAAGTTGGATGAAAAGGGTCAACTTTGAATTGTTCATTAAATAATGACAATGTTGCTTTAAAACCTGCATTAAAAGTGTCATTACTTACTGAATGAGACTTCATGATAAAAACAATCACAAATAAAATGTTGCCAACTAGTCATACTCAAACATTTACCTTAACAGTCTATGATTGGGGCTCTGAGCCACATTATGCTTTCATATTTATTTTTAATAAATAAACTGAATAAACAGCTCTGGTAAAAATGAAGAGCCCACTGCACTCCATTAAAAACCTTGTGGTTATTCCACCAAATATTGATTCCTGAACTCTTCCCGAGTTAAAACTTTAGTATTGATGTTTCTAAATCAATATGAACTTGTTTCTTTGCATTATTTGGGGACTGAAAGCTCTGCTTCAGACCTCTTTATCTGCAAATAAATACATTTTTTATCCTGGATTTTGAGAGACATGTTCTCAGTAGTTCATAGAATGAGAGGACATAGTTCAATTGTCTCAAACATATACCTATAAAGGATAAAATCAGAGAAACGGATCATTTTAAGTGTTGTCTTAGTTTTTCAGACCTGTACGTGTGCTATATGTTTGAATGTAGAGTTTCTGACCTCTGCAGCAGGTGAGTGGAGATGAATCCTTGCGGCTCGTTGCTCATGGGATGCCGGTACAGCTTGCTCTTGGTCTGGGCTGTTACTGGGGTACCATCAGACAGGGAGAAGCGGTACAGGGGCGTCTCGGCATGACCCTGGAGAAAAGCTGCGCACAAATCGCAACAAAAACAATCCCTCAAACTTTATTCATTGCTGGGAGAAAAAAGCAAGTAAAAGCACCACACATAGAGGCACCAGGACACATTAACAGTGTCGTCTGTTCTGCATAAAGGTCATCTTATATGAATATTACAAAGCTTTACTTATAGTCAGGGATTGTTTTGTTGATGTTTGAGATTTTTTGCTATGTTTATGCTTCCTATCTTAACACATACTTTAAAAGCTGCAGAGTAAAAATATTAAAACAGTCAGAAAAAATACCTACCATCCAACTGGTTATGCGTTTACACCTGTTTTCCAAGTAAAACTCCTCACTTATGTTTCCCTGTGATTCATGGGTGAATACAATATTTTGTAGGACCTTTGGGAACTGAAAAAGTTACACTATGGTTTTTTTTGGTGCTATTAAACCACCAACTGCGCACATTTCCTCTAACTCACTTTGTGTGATGTGTAATATAAATTTGTGATCAAGAAATGGTAAAGTTAGTTAGTGTGACCTAAGTTATAGAGGAAAAAAACTAAAAGGTGAAACAAAAAACATTTTCTTTGGCCTCAAGTTTTTGTTCACCCTCGGCTTTGTCTGAATTAAGCCAACTTTGAGTCTTCCCACAAAAACAGCTTTTGAATCAAACAGTGTCGCTGTTTAATCCAGTTATCTCTTTGCTCGCACCTCCGGTTTTCTAGTTATTAAAATAAAAAGCGCTGTAGTTGTTGACAGCCGCTGTCTGTGAGGTTCCAGGTCTGAACCCACCCTCGTGATAGTGCCGCTTGTGCGACCACGGCTGCCCGTCGCTGTGCTGAAGGAACATCTGGATGCAGCGCCGCAACAGGTCCTCCCAGCCCGGACGCATGGAGGCTCGCAGGGAGCTCTGGTCGATCTGAATCAATTTACCTGAGACACGGCGGACAGAGGGAGACACAGGGACGATGGGTCAAACCCGCTCATGACCGAGTCAACACAGCGTGCTTTTGTACGGCGCTCAGTCAGAGTCCAGCTCCTGACCTGACATCTCGTGTCGGGTGTTGAAACTCTCGGTCCGCTCCATGGCGATGACCCGGCGGGCCACGCAGATCATACATGACTGAAGGTCTGCGGAGGAAAGGAGAGCAGAGACAGACTTAATGCTGGAACAAGTTATGCTGGTTTACATCCTATAAAAATGCCATTACGTGTTTCTAATGATTCAATTAATCTTTTTTATGATCTCATTTTTCATCTCCATGGATTTCTTGTCATATTTCAGGTCTTATTTTGTTTTTTTTTTAAGGAATATTAGGTAATTTTTGCTAAATAGACAAGTTGCAGCGTGACAATAGATGCATTAAATCGCTACACTGCTCACCAGCGATGACGGCCATCGGTTTTAGCTTTTACATTGTCAACATAACATGTTAAATCTTAAATATATGTTTGATGAATAAAAAAAGGTTTTTGTGTGTTGCTTTTCTACTATTTGGTAACACTACCACTAGATAACAAGGTCAGGAAAAAGTTTAAATAAAGAAATAAATAGTGAAGTAGAGGGAAACAGTGTAAGCTTTTATCATTTTACATTTTAGGGGTCTTTTATAGCTCACCAAGCAAAGCACATAATTTGAGATCATCATTCATTTCATTCCATAGTATGCTTTACTTTTCTCAAAAATTAACTTGCTTATATTTACTCTCTTTTAACTTAAATAATTTTAAGACTTTTATTACATTTTAAAGTATTACTTTGAATGTAAGATCTAGTAGATATTTTACAATAATACACTCAATAGTTTCCTTTGTAATTTAAATAATATGTCAATAGTTGTCTTATTTGGATTTCCCCATATTTCTGAGCAATATGAGGGCATAACCAAGGAGTACATTATTTGTAAATCTTTTATTTTAAACAATAATCCAGTAGATTTTGCCACTTTATTCCAAATATATTCAATGTGAGGCTTCCAACTAAGTGTGTTGTAGAGTATCGTAATGTGTTGTGGGAGTTGAAAGGAAAGACAATGTCACACATGTGCAGGAACACATTTCTGGACCTAGTCGCCCCTTTTTGGGCGTCGCTGGTCCCTCCACTTACCTTCTCCCTCTTCGATCATGGCCTTGGGCTGCGTGAGAGCAAAACACTGCATTGTCTCGTAGCGCGGTCCTCCTGGCCCCTCCTCCATTGGGCCGTGGGTGTGGCCAAATTTGACCAGCATCCGGCAAGTGAAGGTGTGACTCTTCTGTCGAGTTGCCTCATTCCCCCACGACACGCCATTTACTAAAAATACAAAGCAAACCAAGAAACGGTTACTTAAGAGGAATAAACCCAAAGCTTCTGGGACTGAAAACCACAGGAGCTGTAAACTTTAATTAAATATCACCAATGGCTCACATCCAATTGTACAAACAAAGCAAAACAAACAAACACCACCACAAACAAGCATTGTGTCTCTAAAACTGAGAAGCTAAAGCCTCTCCCGCTGGCTAAATGGACCATGGGATTAATGTAGCCAAGGCGTCGATTTCCAATATTTCTCTCTCTCGGTGGCTCTGCAGCCGGCCGAGGCCAGGGACATGCAACCATCTATCCTCATTTAGGTCCTGACTACTCATCACAGCACACAACCACATGCACACAGATGCTTTTGGAAGGGGTCACCTTCACAGAGAGAAGGAAAAGGAGGCAAACTTTACAGAGCAACAGCAAAATGTTCTTTAATGGTGCTTCATGAACAGGTTAGGTTAGGTCTTTTACAAAACAAGTCCACTATATTTTCTTGCACAAAAAAAAAAATCATTTTTAGATATTGAGATTTAAATCTGGTTAGTTCTGTGAAAATGAGCTGTTTTGGAGCCTCTTGTTACTTTAAATCCGAATAAGCTGCTGCAGGCCACGCCCCCAACTCAACGTTTATGGTGCTTTCATACCAAACTCGCTTCGAGCGTCGAGTGCAGCGAATTTGAAGCATTTCGAGTGTTTCAAGCCTTTGATGCAACCAAAACGTCCAACGCTGGAGTTGGAAAATCTGAACTTTCACCGCTCGACACGGAGTGTCGACCAATCAGAGAGACTCCTCTGTGTGACGTAGTGGTGCATTAAACAACAACTATGGAGCATAAACCAGGGGTCACCAACTCCAGTCCTCAAGGGCTGCCATCCTGCAACCTTTAGAATTCACCTCTGCTCCAAAATGTCTGTATTCCCTCACCAGCACTCATTCCTCTCTGCAATAGGCTGGAAACGAGCAGTTTATTTGATCCAGGTGTGTTTGAGCAAAGACATATCTAAAATTTGCAGGATGGTGGCCCTCGAGGACCGGAGTTGATGACCCCTGGGATAAACTAATTATCACTGTTTGCTGCCGCCTATAATCTCTGACAAATCAAATTATGACTACAGAGATGGGAATAGGAAGGATCTTGCTTGGAAGAGGATCAGCGAGGAAGTTGGACTGTCGAGTTAGTTATAATTTATACCAATTGAAAATATTTCCCCGCTTTTGAGCTATCCAGGAAGAACGTTGAGTCACGTTAAATAAACGTTGTATTTATTTAGACAACATAAGCAGGAGACGGTGGAAGAGTTTGAAGGAGGCAGTGGAAGTTTGAAGGACACATATGTCAAGACGTTTGCTCTTACCGTCAGTCTGCAGCGATTTTGACGCGTCTAAGAGTAAAATGTCAGGCGCACACTCGTTGAACTTGAAGCGTTGGAGGTGTTTTTGACAGTTGAGCAAACCTAACCCAGGGGCTTATAATACGGGATATTTACAGGAAAACACTAATACGGGAGCAGGGCGGCGGTGAGTGAAAAACGGCAGTTTCCCGGCCAAAACGGGAGACTTGACAAATATGGTTTTGGGATGGTGAGTCAACAACAAAGCACTTTTCTTTTCCAGCTGCCATTATTCAGAGCATACAGGCAGTAAAACCAGATCTTCAAACCTGCTGGAGTTCCACTTTGGTTGCTAGGTGACGGGCTGGGCTTGGCTGAGGTTGCTAGGTAACAGCACAGAGCCTGTTGAATGAGATTTAATAATCTGGAGGTTTTTGAAGCGGCTCATTTTCCAACACCAAAACACACACTACCAGCAAAATGACTGAATAATTTGTCTTTTAAGCGCTTGGGTTATTTTTAGAAGCAAATGTAAGTATAAAAATATGCAAAATGTGATTTATTTATTTTTGTCTGGAGACTAAATCAACTGGCAAAAGGTTTCTGTTTGGCAGGTGTAGAGGGTAGATCATGGGAGCGAGCGATTTGTAAGACACTAAGTGTGCCTTGTGTGAGAGTTGACAAAACAGCAGCACTGTTGTCATAAATTAGTCAAAGCCAGACTCGATTACTCAGCTTTGTAGTGAACACTAAAGCATTTCCAACTGGACTCTTCCCCAACAAGAACTCCAGGTCCTTTCCAAATGTCTGTGGTGGACCGTACACAGCAAAAAATTATGTATCACTGAGTATTTTTTGTATAGTTTCTAGTGGAAATATCTTATAAAACACAATTACTTACAAGTGACCTTTCCCTAACCCAGGAGTTCAATATTCACTAATATTGATTAAAAAATAATGTATTATGTGCATAGTATAATGTGGGGAAAAATGTATGTAAGTGAAATAATTTGCCACTGGAACTAGTAGTTTTTCATCAATAGTAAGGAATTGATTAAGGAATCTTGCTTAAAGGTTTCTTGTACGTTAGTTTTATCTTATTTCAAGTACACTAATATATCTGCACTAGAAACTGGAAAGAAAATACTCTCAGATTTTGTGTTTTTGCAGTGTAATAAAATTAGTTTACTGATCTGAAACATGTAACATTGACAAAAAAAATCAAGCAATAATGGAGCACAAACCTATCGAACTGCGAAAACACAACATCTAACTATGTCTCACCATCAATCTGTGTTTTAGTTTGTGTGTGTGGGTGTGTGTATAACTGTAACCACTGTGCTATGTGTTCATCCCACAGGAATGTGCACAGAGAAGGCATTTCATTCATGAGCCAAAAAGATAATGCAGACACAGGGAGAAAGAGAGAGAGAGAGGGTGGGAGCGGCAGAGAGGGAGGCAGCCTGAGAAACGGATAGCCACAATATTCATCTTAGTAAGCAGCCATATTAAGTATGGATGAGGCTGGGAAGGAGCGAGCTGAGGAAGGCACCAGGGACGGCGAGAGGAAAAGTGCATAAAGAGGGATGGTTAGAGGGGGAAAAGCGAGAGAATGAATGACGGGGCGCACAGGGAAGCAGGCGGCCGAGTCGATGAGCCGACTTCTGCTGAAGAACGTTACTGCAGAGCTAATCGAGAAGCGGGTTCAGCCGAGCACACACACATCCATAATTAATCGCCATTATAAATAGTGCACATACTTATGGGCTTACACGCTCATGCTGCTCCCTAAAAAATGCATCACTGTCATTTACACGTCAATACAGAGAATAATGAGGGGGTGTAAATAAGTGAATTTACTCAAGTACAATATTAAGGAGCAAATCACGGCGAAACACATGCTGAATTAAGCAGAGGGGAGCGAGGAGGTGCGTTATTCAGCCCTTATGTGGCAGCAGTGGGATCTGAATAGAGCCCGGCCTGTTTTACGCTGTCTGGACCACTGAGTTTGACAGACGGCTGCGCTACGTTCTGCCTGATTAGCAAAGAGTAGGTGGGAGCATCCGTGTAGCGAGTGTATGTTTTGTCAGGTGTGTATGTGTGTATGAGCAGCTCTTCCCAGGAGCTCCTCATTAGAAAGAGGAGCTGAGAAGCGTGAATTTTTATGTAATTTGCTCACAAAGTTTTTATCGACTTGGAACGTGTCGTCTGGTTTTAACTTCTAAGTGAGAATAAAATGTAAGCGGTGAAGCATTTGATTTATTGAAGGTGAAATACACACAACAAATCAGCCACGAGTATTCAATATATTTACGTCTGTAGAACTGAGTGGGGCACTCACACTAATTTAATCCCATTTCAAACACCCAGATTATCTCCAATAAACATTTTAATCTGAGCCAGTTCCAGAATTTCGTTAAAGTGTTCCACAATTTCATCCAAACCCAGATTATATTTTGTTTGACATTCTCAAATCTGACTATGTGTAATTTTTCCTGCTCTTTTTGCAACAGTAAGTATTCACCCAAACCTCTACAAAATAACTTGAATATGGCTACACCAAAGAAAAGTATGTAAGGAAATAATTTTTCTTCTCAATATAAAATTTTTAACATTTTCCAGCAAATTTTGATATTGACACAGTCAGGAATTGCGTTTTAGGTACTTTCTACATAAAAATCTTCACTTTTTGCCTGAGGTTTTGTTTACTTTACCCAGAAACTATTAATTTAGATTTTTTTAGATATTAAAGTTGCTATAAATTCTGAAAAAAATGTATCTGAGCACACACCCCTGTGGTACACCACACATTTTCAGAATTAAATTGTCCCATATTCACATATTGAGTATGCGTGTGTGTGTGTGTGTGTGTGTGTGTGTGTGTGTGTTTGCTCACTGTTGGTCCTGGGCAGGTTCTTGTGAAAGTCCTCGCGGTCCTCCTCATGCAGGATGTTGTACACGCTGGTGTTGATGAGCTCCTCCTGCTTGTACTGCAGGTACTGGGTGACGTTGTCAGACACGAACACGATGCTGCCCTCACGGTTCACCACAAACAGGAAGCCGTCCAGAGCCTAGGATTTTTATTGTGACAACGATAAAAGTGACAATAAGAAATGTTTATAACATCGCTTCCAGTTAACCGTAGAAATGGAAATGCATGGAAAAAACATTTCCATTTTGTAATGTGCTTCTTTGAGACACCAGTAAAATAACAGTAATAACAGACAGTTTTTTGTGGGGATTAAACATCATTAACTAGAATTTGTAGTGAAAATGATGAATCAAAACTCCTATCACAATAAGAAATGAACCACGATAAATGATGAACGATATGATAAACGCCCAACCCAAACAGACTCTGCTGCCGCAGAGACAGAGGTTCAACCATCATCATCACCAATGGATAAAAACAGCAGCACATTCGATCAAATCCGGACTCACCTGCAGTAGAAGCGGCCCGAGGTGGTCCTTGTCGATGACACCCTGGCCGGTTGACGACACGTCTGATTTCTGGACGTCGTCATCGTTGGAAGAAGCTTTTCCTGTGGGAAAGAAAGCAGAAGAATGTCCTTAAAAACAGAACAAGAAAAACCCTGAAAAAGCCAAAACTTTAGCATTTTACTAGCTAGACACACCAGCAGGGGGCAGTGCTTCCACAGTTTCCAATTTTTTTTTTTTTTTTTAAAGGCAGGGAGGAGGGGGAGGTAGGTGGGGGTTAAAACTACAGGTGAGGAGGGAGACGGACAGAGGCAGGTTTCTGCAGGGAGCCCGTCAGAGGAGCATGTGGAGCAGGTAGCTGCTGTCCTCATGCTTTATATTCAGTGTCAGACTGTGAGAGATTGTCTGAGAGAGAGGGAGTGGGAGAGAGCCAGAGGAGCTGTGGAAGAAGCCGTAATGGTGCAGGGGCAGGAGCTGAGGCACCTGAATTAATGGAGCTGGGACCAAGCGAGGGAGGGAGGCAGGGGCATCCAGGGGGGATATATAAAGACAAAAAAAAGGAAGAAAGGAAGAAAGAGAGGTCTGGGGCGATGCTGGGAAAAACTAATAGTGGTTGGGTTGTTGTGTAAATGTGGGCTTTTGGAGTGAGAGCGAGGCAGCGGCTGCTTGACTACAGGAATTATTCTGTCTGATTAGCTCCCAAGAGGCACAGAAATCCACACAAAGGGGGTAAAAAAGAGGACACTACCACAAACAACTAGGCATTGTGAAGTTCAGTAAGATGAGCAGAGAGAGGAGGAAAAAACTCCCAACAAGAAACATGGGAGATAAATGCTCTGAGCCAGCCTCGTCGTGCAGCTGAACAGATGACACATGATTTCAGAAAACCAGAGAAGAACCGATGGAGTTCAGAGAAACAGGAAGACCGAGCAGCTGAGAGCGCACGCGGAGGGGAAACGAACAGGTATCGAGCGGCCAGACGAGCCTCAGCGCCCGTGTCGTGTCTGTCATCACTTCCTGTAACTATGGCAACCTGTCAGCAGCCAGTCAGGGCCTCTTCCCCTTCCTGTTGAGGCTGAAGACACTGACTGACTGAGCCCCAGTAGAAACAAGAGAAATCAGCAGAGCTGTCGCCCAGTAGTTCAGCCTGAGTGGAAAGGAAATGTCACACGTGCTCCAATCCAGAGCCACGTAAAAATATTCACTCTCCTGGGACTTTTGCACATTTTGTCACACTGTAATAAGATATTTCAGCGTATTTGATGAGAGACACTAAGGCAGAGTTGTGTGTTTGCAACTAAAAATCTTAAAAGTGCAGTCAGCCCCACTTTAGAGACCCCTTATTACTTTTTCTGCATCCAGAAACTGAAAGCTTTACTCATTTTTCTTTACAAAATAGAGCAAGTCTGAGTGGACGAAGAGCGACTGACATTCCAAGACTCTGTGACTGACTTTCTACACCTTTTAATTGCAGCTCTGATTGTATGTTTAGGGTCCCTGTTGTGGTGGAAAGCAAACCTTTGCGGCAATCTCAAGCTGCTTGGTTTCCCCCGCCTTACATTTACCTCCATCTATACACCCATCAACTCAGAAGAAAAACATTCCTATAGCACTGGACGGTGAGTTCAGGGTCACACTGTTACCCAGAAATATCAGATATGAGCATGTGATATCAGACCATATTCTATCACATGCTTGCAGAGTTCAAACGTAGGTTTTGTTTAAAGGTTTCATAGAGGTTTGTGGAGTAGATGACTGAAAGGTGTTTGACTTGCAGATTCTTCCACCTGAGCTGTAAATTTAGGGGTATCAAAGTAGAGAGGGTCTTATTTTCAGGGCTGCAACTAACGATTATTTTATTAATCAATTAATCCCTTGACTATTCTAACGATTAATTGGATAAGAAAACTGCACAATCTACAGATTTGTCATTTAATCACTTAGGTATTTCTTTTATATGTAATATTAGGAGTATGTTAAACATGCAAATAAATAATCAATCAAATGTTTTGAATAAGAATTCAAGCATTTTATTGCCTAAAATGCAAACATTTTATAAATCTGAACCAAGTGAAGTTAAAATTTTACAACTTGTGGAGTTTTACCTCAAGCATATTTACAGACAAAGGTGTTTTTATCTTAATGCAATATTTATGTATTTATTTATACAGTTTTTTGTTTAATTAATGATTAATGGATTACTAAAATAGTTGACGATTATTTCAATAATTGTTTAATCATTTAAATTAATTGCACACTTTTCTTCCCACTATTTTTCTGGTCACCTAAAACTCAAACAAACTACGTCGAACTTTGCGGTTGTAATGTGAAAAGAGGCGTGTTTGGTGTTGATCTGTTCCCTAATGGAGCATCTGCAAAGCAAACGTCGCAGCCGGCAGCTTTTCCATGTGGCTGCTGCAGGAAATGGCAGAAACGTACCAGATCAGAAGCTGAGAGAACAGCAGCTGCAGCAGAGCTGATTACCTGGCCGATCTGAAGAACGGAGAGCCATGTGTCTACCTGCAAACATCCAATTAGGCAGACCCTGGCGAGGCCCGCACACAGCTGTTCATCATCACAGACGCACACAAACACCACCCAAAACAGTCAAAGCTGGGAAATTTGTGGGAGATGAATGACTGACTTGTCCTTGCACCTGGGCTCAGGAGTGTGTGTTTGTGCGGCCTCTGCGACTCCAGACGTGGGCGTCTGCTCACCTTGCTCCTTGATCTGGCGGATCTGGCGCACAGTCTCTTTGAGGATGGCACATTTGTCCGGTTTGACGTTGAAGCTGTCGATGTCGCTGAGGTTGGCCGAGATCAGCTCGGCCAGCTCCTCGATGTACTTGCTCTCCTGCTCCCGACGCTTCCTCTCACACCTGCAGGAGACGAGTCACAGAGATTGGAGCCAAACTAAGCCATTGCTACATTTGTCTGTAATTTTCAGTGCACCTCATAACTCTGAACACTTTAGCTGATTGCTTCTAATCAATTAAATGTTTTAATGTTTTTACCTTCACTTCTCATCTATTTATTAACTTATTTTTATTTCTCTTTCACACTGACTATGTAAAGCCCCCCCGGAAAACGTCCCAGTTAGACGAATAAATGCGTTTTAACTAAAACTCTGAGGTTTGAGGATCCTTGTTAAATGGTGTTTTAACTAAAACTCTGAGGTGTGAAACTTTTAACTGAAGTCCTGAAAAGGGTGCGGGTTTTAATGTTTCATCATTTTTCTTTTTTAAAAAATTCTCTTTGTCTTTCTGTTTTTATTTTTATTATGTCAAGCACTTTGAAATGCCTTGTTGCTGAAATGTGCAATACAGATAAAATTTGATTGATTGATTGATTCCAAGGAGAGCAGAATGCAAAATTTGGTAAATCTATCTTGTTATAAAAAAAAAAGCTTTAAGTTAAAGACAGGAGATGGCGTCGATGTGATTAATTCCATTTTTTATAGCATCCACAAAACAAGATGAGGTTAGCGCTAACCAGCTTCTCCTTTAGCAACTTTAGGTTTCTGTTCTGTTTTTGAGGCATGATGTGTGAACAACACAGGTAAACATCTTAAAAGTAGGAAATGAAATGAAATGGCGCCATTGAATCTGAATGGCTATTTGAAGAATAATCTGGACAAAAGCAAATCAGAATTTCTTCATTCTTCAGCGATCAAAGCACATTTCTAAAAATGTAATGAATGAATCAGAGAAGAAGTTATAGAAACAGTAATAAATTTTGAAATTCTAACATTTTGTATTTGGAAACATTTTCGTCAAAACACGTCAGTCTGAGGTTGATGTTTGTTAGGGGCTTCAATTTCGTAAATTTAACTATTAAAAATATTTACAAAAACAAACCTAACCAGATGCTCTCAATTGCAGATGATTTTATAAGCCGTAGGAATTTTGAGGATTTAATACCATGTATAAATAATGTTCTCCTCCCAGCCTGTTATTACATCAGATTTTCATTACATAAGCCAAAGTTATTGTAAACGTTATGCTTATGTAACAACGTTTGAGTTAAATGGCAGCACACCTGTGGGTAGATTTCAAGGCGACACCTGAAACACTCCTCCTATTTTTTGTCTAATTATGGAGAAAATCAAATGAAATCACAAAAAGGGAAGTCGATTGTGGATCTCCACAAATCTGGGTCAAATCCAGGTTGAAATTCCAGATGCCTGCAGAAGCCACATCTGTTAAAACAATAATACCTGAGTATAAACACGAGGAGAGGGGTTCTGTGTTTTAGAGATCACTTCTTCTTGCTTTAAAATGTGCATGTCAACCCCAAGGAAGAGGAAAAAGACCTTGTTAGGAAACTGGCTGAGGTTGTGTCGTTATCTACAGGAGTCCTGTACCAACATGGACTGAAGGGCCGTTCAGAGAGGAAGAGGCCGTTACTCAGAAAGCAGCAAATAAACCAGATTATTGCAATTCTGGATAAAGCCATTCATTTTGGAAGACACCTCCTCTATTGCTGGGAAACTAAAATTAATGTCATGACATCATCCCAACAGAAAGACAATTCATTTCAATTCAGTTTATCTATTTAGCGCCAATTCACAACAAATGTCTTTTTGTGGCTTTTAGTTACGTAACGCACGTTCCAATTGATCCTAGTTACCAAGCAGTACAGAAAGCCACTTATTCAAAGTTTGTATCTAAGGAAACGTTGCATTAAGGCACTAAATAGCTGCATTTATTCCTTCTGGATGAGCTACATTGTGTCGTTGACTTTACATCTATTCGTGGTACAGAGCTGCATGTAGCGACAGTGAAGAGGCAAAACTTCCCTTTAACAGGAAGAAACGTCCAGCAGAACCAGAACCAGAACCAGAACCAGAAGCAGAACCAGACTCTGTAACTTCCATGACCTACTGGGGGTTTGAGAGGACAGAGAAGATACAGAAAAAGAAACTAATATTTTTTATGTTTGTGAGAGTAAAAAGATAATAGAAAACCAAAGATCTGAATTTGAAGAAATCAAATAATCCCTCAATTGTTCTTGGTTAATAAAAGAAATAGACATAATGTTGGTAATCCCTGCTGTCTTTTTATACAAGATAATGTATACTTTACTTAATTAACTAATCTAAAAATAAGAAATAGTGTGTGATACAGCTAATGAAAGAAGAAAAAAAAATACAGATTAAGAAAAACCAAAATGTGAGATCTTGTGTTTTGGAAACATCTCACTTTAAAAACAATCAGAAATCTTTTTCCCAGCTCGAAGCTCGAAGTCTTCTCATTGGTTGGGTTTTCTCCTCTGTTCACGTCTGGGTCCAGCAGGCTCCAGCTACTGCTGACTGACCCACTAGCCCACTTTCTTTTAGTTCCCCCCTCCCCGTGTGCCGACGCCATGAACTCACCCCAGACCGGGCGTGTCGCAAGTGGACAGTTTGCGTTTGCGATTTTCCGAGCTCAGAGGCTCCATGGAGTTGTCCCCCAGTCCGCTCATCGTGTGCACATATCAGCACCTGAGGGGAAGACGAAACAGCAACACACATTACAGCAGAGTCTGGGATTATAAGGTCACTTATAGCCTTTTTAGACGGGGTTACTCTGCTAATCGTGAAGGGAAGAAAGACAGTTGTCATGTAGAAAGCAGCAGCAGCAAAAACAGAAGGGGGGAAATATGCTTATATCATGCAAATCATATTCTCCTGGCAGCGAGTGATGAACATAAACATGTCTCGTCAGCATCCTCCTCTTCCTGCTGCTGAGTGGAGAATGTGAGGTTATGTTTGGTGTGTGTGGACCTGCGCATTCATGAGTTCATCAGTTCAGTCCACACACACACACCGGATTAGCAGTGTCTCTGATGATAAGCACAACTAACCCCGTCAGACAGGCGTCTCTCTCCCATAATGCATCACACTTCGTCTCCAGGAAGTGAGCTGATAAAGGTTGTGGGGAAGAGACGCAGATGGGATGAAAAAAAAGAGGAGGAGAGGGAAGGAGTGGAAGATATCAGCGAGGGAGGGAGGGAGCCGGAGTGAGAAAGTGGCTGCTGATTGGTCACTTGCTTCGCCACGGCGGCAGCAGCCGACACTGGGGAAAGGTAGGAGGGAGGAAAGACAGGAAAGCAGAAGCACAGGGGGAGAAAAAAACAGAGGGATAATCAGAGAGAGAGAGAGATAAAGAAAGAGAGGAGGAACAGGGAGCAGGTGGAAGGAGGAGGAGGGAGGAGTGGAGCATCCAGAGCGTCTGGAGTGTGTTTTAGATGCACGTGTGCGGTGCAGAGAGCGCTGAACGCATCAGTACCCCTCTTAACCTTCACAGCCAGCGCAGCTTTCTCATTCCATTGATTACATGGTTATCCTGTGACCAGAGAACTGCCTCCGCCGCATGGCAAATCAGGCCAGCAACAGGGGAGAGATGCCAGGCCGTTATTTAATCATCACGCAGCGTCGTCTCTGACTCCTTCATGGGAGAGACGAGGAGCCCAAGAAGCCATGTAATCGAGTTTGTCTTCTTTGGCAACAAGGTCCTAAAACACACCTTTCTTTCTGGGACAAACTCTCAGACATCAGGCATTAGGGATGCAAATTATCAATTTATGAACCAACTTCATCAATCGACTGACGATTAATTGATAAGATGGTCGACTGCCATTGAAGAGGGCTGAATTTTTCATGGCATGCTGAATTAAAATAAAGCCTTATTTTGTGCCAGCTGTATTAAATGCTGACTGAATAAACAGAAAATTAAACATAGACGTCTTTATAAAATATTAACACGGCAGCTACAGAGGGAACATTGGGAATTTGTTTAGTTTGTGTCACCATGCAAAAGTATTGCAAGTAAGTTGATAAATTGTTTGCATCCCTCTTGCATGCCTCTATGCATGTTCTTGAATAAGAAACACAGCGTTTTCTGGCCTGGTGACAAAAGGGAACACTTGTGCACTCTCAAAAGTGTTGCCCCGTTCCTTCCTCTAAGAGTTTCTTTCAGATTTCTGCTTTAATCGTTCCCTGGAGTCCCTCCCATCAGACCGGCTGTCTGTCTTTGTCTACCTGCCTGCATCGCCTCTTGTCTAAACCCCTGCTCTGCTTCCCGTCTACCTGCCTCCCACTCTGCTGCTCTTCATTAGACAAAACCAGAAGCCGAGAAGCAAAGGGAGGCGGCGCAAAGTCGGGAGGATTGAGAACTCAAAGTGCTGGAGTAAAAACTCTGCCTTTGCTCTTGCACCGATCAAGCCCGCCTGCCCGTTCGCCTATTGATGGAGTTCTCAAAGGGGGAGCCGCTCTAATTGCAGAGTGAATGAGGCTGCCCCAGAGAATGGTTGATTAGGAGGCTGCTGAATGCCCCAGGGAAATGGGTCACCTCCAGCCTGGCGCGGGCCGCCCGCTTATTCCAGCACGGGGAGAAAGTCAATTACACGCTACAGGCATTGGGGCCTGGTGGCAGAGGGTGCAGCGGGGGCTGCGCTTGGTACAATGCAGCAGCACTGTGGGGGGGTGAGATGAGCACAGAGGGGAAACAGGAGAGGGTGATGGCAGAATCGAGGGCAGCAGGAGGAAAATAGGAATGGGCATGAAGATGGTGTTTTAAAAATCGAGTGGGCGGATAGGGTGGAGAGGTAAAAGGAAGTCCCTCAGCTTGATTCTCTCAAATTTATTTACTGCATGTTTTAGGCTACGTTTGGGACTGATGGGAAATAATTATCACATACAGTTAAATGGAAACGGAAAGATGCAGCGTTTAAATATGAGATGGTTGATCAGGTTCATATTTCATTTCTTCAGGTGTTTCAACCACCAATGAGAAAATATTTCATTGGGATTTTATGTAGTAGACCAAACAAAAGGCTAGAAAATGTGGAGCATAACTGCATTCAATTTCTTTGAGTGGTAAGGAAAGGTGAGGTAATTTTATTTGTATTGCAACAAGGTAGTTCATGAATTAGAAGGAAATACAAATGAAACAACAAAACCAATAGAAAGACAAAAAGGTAAGGGAAACAGCAAAAAAAACACAAAAACAAACAAACAACACAAAACAAAAAAGAAGTACAAGAAGACTAAATATTGGTTCCACATGTTTAATGAGAATAAGTAGTAGGTAATTCTCTGAATCTTAAATTTGTTCTTGGTTAGTAAAGTATAAAGCTAAAAGTTGGTTCTCCACATTGAATTCTTGCTCTCGGTTACTAAAAGGAGTTTCTCAGGTCTTGCTCTGATATTAAAAGTATAAAGCTAAATGTTAATCTAAAGTAATAAGTACTCCACAATTTATTCATAGTTCATAAAAGTAATAAAATAAAAGGCATAAAGCTAAAAGTACAATGTAGAACTATATTTTAACTGATATTTTTGCCCATTATTTCTTGTAAAACTGTTTTATTTAGCGCTAAGCTTAGCACAAAAAGCAATCAAGCAATTAATCACAATATATTAAATCGAGCTTGATCATTTCCATTCGGATAATTAATATTTTCCTAAATTTCAATTTTGTTTATAGATGTCATGATCCATTATTTTTTTGGTTTCGGTTGTGTGCGACTTTTATTTTGAATTGTTGTTTATTTTGGATATTTAAATTATCTTCCAGCTCCAGTACAAAAATGTATCTTTATCAGTGATGCCATTATCAATATATCACTTGAAAATGGGATCAAAACTACAGTATTATCGTTTATCACATTAATTTCTGGAACAATTTAGCGCCGCGATGAATTTGTTATCGCGGTGCCGTCCAGTTCCTCATCAACTATGAGCGAAACAACAAACAAACACAAACATTCCCACAGCATGGTGCTGCTAAGGCAGCAGCTTACAAATCCCAGTAGGTGTAAACCATGTGGGGGATTTCCATGAACTACGGAGGGGAAATCTTCTGCTTACAGGCTTTCAGAACCTAATTCTGCTTGAAAACTTTTTAACGACTTTCTCCCTGACCTGTCTGCTGTGCTGTTTTTTGTTTGCTCTTTGTAATGCTGTTTATTCTCCAATAAACCAAAATAGGAAGATTGATTATTATATGTAAATCTGAAAAGCATGCGTCACTTTCCTCCAACTTTGTGCTGGTCTATCACGTAAAATCCATGAAAGGTTGAGGTTTTAGTGCGAGAAAATGTGAATAATTTCAAGAGATGTGAATACTTTAGCGGTTCCAAGTTGGAGCTGCTTGCTTGGGTCAGCAGTAAAACGAAGAATCCGAAATGCATGTGAAACTAAAATCCTCTGGCTGATTTTACACCCCTCCACATATGTGGTGCCATGCTGGGATAAGCGCAACAGAAGAGTTAAGGAAACTTTACTAAGTGCCAAGTTTTTCTCAGATGGCTGAATGACTTCAGAAACCCCCCGTCCATGTCCTCAGGAAATTTCCAGCATCAGCATGGAAAATTTATGTCACAGAAAATCCAAACGGGTCGCTGTTTGGGTGTGGTGTTGCTTTCTGATGGGGCTGAACAAACTTCTGCATAAACTGGCTCTGTCTGAGTGCAATTCTGCATACAAACCTGCTGCTTTTCAGACTACATCTAATCTCTCTCTTTTTGAGATCCTTAGACGACATAAAGAAAACGAGGGAGTATTTTGAGGTAAAAATGCTAAGAAACACACCCAGCAGGACATCAGCGGTGTAAAAAAAGAAATGAAAGGGGAAAAGGTCTTGGTGGGAATTAAGTGCAAAAAGAAGAGAGACACAAGAGCCACTTAACTGGATAAGATTGACTTCTTCTGCGAGCTTGGAGGTTTAATCACATTGTTGAGATTCAATAAAGGCATCAAGCAGAGCAAGAATGCTAAAGGTCTTAATCAAAGCTGTTTTTAGAGACTCGAATCATTCAAACTTATTTGTAAGGGACTTTTCATACAATGTTGTGCAAAACAAGATGTTTAACGGGATTAAAAAGAGACACTCCCACCCAAAAAACAAGTCAAAAAAGGTCAATGTGCACAAAAAAACCCATGAACACGTAAATAATCACAAAACCCAAATAAAATAGTTCCAATACAACGATACATAGAAAATATACTGAAAATTACAGTATTTTTGTTGTTCAATTCGACATAAAAACTCACCAGGAGGTAAAAACTATTTGGAAATCTGGCCAAGAAGAAAAGGTATAAATGATGTTTAAATGCTAAATTTAAAATGTAAGCACAAAACCTGCTTTTAACACTTCTGGTTGTTTTCAGGAGCATCTCTTGCAGAAGTGAGGATTTTAATGTGGGAAAAGACAACAGCAAATATACCAGCCTGCAAAAAGTTAGAGCGTATTTAATGGCTCTGAACCGTGAACCATGAACTCTGACCTGACTCTCAAGCCTGATCTTGACCCCCAGGGTCACAACCTCCGCTGTGACCTGTGTGTTTTCCAGGTCAGAAGAATCACTGGATCAACATGGATGTGTCAACACCACGTCTAAAGCTAAAAGATGCAAACCCAACAGTGACCCTGGAAGTCCAGCTAAAGCCGACAATCCAAAGGTTAAAGGTTAAACCTGGAGAAAATGATCAAAATAAAATAACTGTCTCATAAATCTCATACTCCAAATGATCCAAAATAGCTTTTTTATTTTTGCCCATTTGCCCTACAAATTAATGCTTTCTAACCTACCTATAACTTAAATTTGGTAATTTTTGATTAAAATGACATTTATTTGAGAGTCAGTGAATAATTTTAGAAGCATATTTATATTTATTTTATGTTTTTCTGATTCAATAAACTTTATGAACCTGCTTTATGCCTACGTGTGGGAAAAACACAGTTTTTACTTTCCTCAGAATCAATTAAAATCATTAACAATTTCACTTTCAAATGTTTTAGCATCAAATTTGATTTTTCTAAGCATACAGAGCTGTAAAAATATTTTTCACTTTCTGATAAATACACAAAGAAAATTGAGGTGAACACAAACAGCTGCTTTCAATTTTACTTATTTTTTAAGATGTGAAAAAGTCATAGAGCCCTAAACTTAATAACTGGTTGTGCCATGAAGATTTTTTCAATGAGTCTTTTACATCATTCTGGTCAAAGAGAATTTCAGCCACATAGTCTTGACTTTGACTAGGCCTCTACAAAACTAAGTTTTTAGCCATTAGGAGGTGGATCTGCTTGTGTGCTTAGATGATTGTCCTGCTACATAAGTTGAGTTTGGGCTCCAGGTCGGATCCGTTTTATTTTACTTTACATTGCTACCTTTTTTATCTTATGCAAAGCACTTTATATTGCCCTTGCTGTGCATGCAAAGTGTTCAATGATTGACTGACAGGAAGTGAAAAAACCTTCTGCGTTCTCAGACCTGGCCAGCAGTGGTTCCCAAACCTTTTCTGGGCCCCCCTATGGATTACAAATAGCTCTCTGGTTGAACAACGTATATTTATGTGATGGGGGGGTATCGACTTTTATGGGGGTAAAATGAATGTATGTAGCTGAACATAGACAACAACATCAGTAGCCTACGGGCTCCCTGTTAAGCTTAAGGTGCTGTATTGATATTAGCTAGCTAGTCATCTTTTAGCTAACTTTACCTGCTTTCAACAGCTTTACTCAACTCAGTCGGTTAGTTTGGGGGAAAAACTGTGAAAAGTTCCCAGCGCCAGTGTCATAGAGCTCCTTTTGCGTTTGAAGGCGGCTGGAAAAACTGGTTACCACATTATAACAATGGATTAAACCGTTTTAACTGCTGATAAAAGTGACAGATGACACAGATATGGGAAGTGTGGAAGCTCCTACTGTATCAAATTGACATAGAAATAACAGAGTTGGCCATTCTAAGGTAAAATCCCAGCGCATACAGCATTCATGCTTTTTTTTTTTTTTATCCAGACGGCTTCCTGCGCCCCCCCTGCAATGGCACTGTGCCCCCTCTAGGGGGCGCGCCCCACAGTTTGGGAACCTCTACCCCAGGCTTTTTTGTGACAGCTTTTCCCCTTAACAAATAAAATTCATTTGAAAACTGCTTTTTTGTTTACTAAGGTAATAGTTGAATGATATAAACATTTGTTTGATCGGTTATGACAGAAAATAAAGAGAAAATCTGCTACTCGTCTTAGCTTGCCAATAGAGCCAAAAAGACACTAGTTTACAACTACAAGAAGAAAGGCTCAACAAGGAGCCAAGTTTATCTCGCCACAAGTGAAGAGGATGACAAAAAGCTTCCAGTGTTTACAGAAATTAGATTTAAACTCTCTACAGACATTAAATCATGTTGCTTCATTTCTATGTTAATAAATTCTTTGTAGTAAAATGGTCATTAAACATTCCATATTATCATTTGGTATCAACTTATCTTCAGTTCTTTTCATTAAAATCCAATATTCTGTATGTTAAAGTTTTGACAATCAAGAATTTGCAATGGGAGATTATTGTTTTAAGTTCCAAAATCACTCCAGTGCCATAATAAAAGTAAATTTGCGAATGTTTTCAATAATTTTACCCACAAGCTTTTTAAAATGTGTGAGGAGTAATCCTAAAGTATTGCATGTTCATATAATGGATGCTAAAAAGCAAATATTCAAGTGGAGAGAGTCTCATCAGGCGGTTGTTCCTGTAAAAAGCGACAAGCAGCAGATCTCCAGTGAGCGAAGCTAACAGACTTTAAGAAAGCAGAATCAAAATGGACGAACGGCAGCTGCAAAAGCAAAACTATGGTTTTGGGAAGACAGAAAACACAGCTGAGAGACGGCAGAACTCCCACAGCAGAGTGAGTCACGGCGTACGTGGGGGGATGTCTGAAACAATGCAACAAACAAGAGAGATACTGAGGGCAGACAAGGAAAACATGAGCAACTAACGCCACCTTGATCCACAGTCAACCTGCCATGAACTTCATTAACAAAGGAAGGATTATTCCTGTCTGAACATCATTACTAACCTCTAGGGAATCCCCACCCTGATCATAAACGCCTCATTCAGGCTCCTACACTTCGAGGAACACAAAAGAACCCAGTTCATAAAAGAAAGTTTAATTTAATTAGAAAATAAAGATCTGTTTTAACAGCTTGACAGCTTCACCGCTAGCTGAAATGAGGAAACCGAGATGCTGGGAGGCATCAAACTCCTGAATGGATCCGTTTCTATGCTCTTCATTAAAGCTGACAAAACAGAGAAGACAGCAGGGTCAGAGCAGGCTGCTGCTGACAAAAGGCAGGAAGGTGAAGAGGTAAAGTGACACAGTGAGAGAGAAAGAACGGCACTGGATAAGTGATGCAAATAGCCGCCTGCCCAATGCTCTTTTATAATATCTGTTGGCAAAACAGAGGCGCACAGCCCTGGTCTGGACATGTGAACTCAGACTGGCGACGAGCCTCTAAGGGTAATCACTTATCCAACCAGAAAAAGAAAATTTAAATACATTTTCAGTCAGAAGATTTCATACGCTCATCATCAGTATGAATGTCGTAAAAATTGGGAGAATGTTTTCACACCTGATTTTCAAATTACGACATTTGTTGCATTCTCATCTGGTATGATTCTCTTTCACACTGAAACCATTTCACCTGTTCACCCCCCATAACCTGTGGTGGCGCTGCACCAAGAACCACTCAAGAAATCAACATGAAAACCTTTGAAGAAGACATGAGCGCGACTTAATTCTTCACAAAATGTAAAAAAAAAAAAAAAAAAAAGGAGTAGCGTCAGAGTTTAGCGGTTGTAGGATTTCTCTTTTGTCTTTGGCAAAAGAACATGAGTCACTTCTCCGGTTAGCGCCAGACAAACAGGTTTGTTTTGGTTATATTTACCCAGAATGCCCTGCACTATAGTTCACTTCCTGCATATGTGAATGCCGGTCCCCTTGGCATTCACATATGGCCTCAAGCTGTGCCAGAGTTCACTTCAACTAAATAGAAACTAAAGTTAGTAGGAGGACCAGAGTTTGCTTCTTTTCTTTTCTTTTTAAAACTCCCCAAATGAACCAGACTTACTAGGCAAACAAACAACAGTTAATTAAAGTAGACTAAACAGAGCTGCTGTGAATGCACCCGAAGTTATACAATTGATTTAGAGGGGTAAACTGCTTACACATTTAATAACATCAATCATTTTATTAAAAAATTCAAGATCGCCTTGAAGATTTATTAGAGAACATTAGTGAACAATCAGCATCCTGAAGAACAAAGATAAAAAAGATTAAACTCCAGGGAGATTTAAAGCAGATTTGGGTTACAAACCAACATCGCAAGCTTTGAACATCTCACACAGAACTGCTCAATCTTTCATATGAGCATGGACAGAGTATGGTACGAGTCCAGACCTGCCAAGACACAGTCGGCTGCCTTAACTCACAGGACAGATGAGGAAAGCCTTAAAACGAGAAGCAGCCAAGAGGCCCATGGTGACCATGGAGCTTCACAAATCTGGCTTTTATAAAAGAAGAGAGAAGAAGAGCATTGTTGAACAAAAGCCATAAGAGGTTCTGTTTGCAGTTTGCCTCGATTCATGCAGGGGACAGAGCAAACATGGGGAAAATGTGCTCTGATAAGATGAGACCAAATGTGAACTTTTTAGCCAGAATTCAACAAGTAATGCCAAGATAGCATATGTGACAGAAAGGTGACACTCTAAATAACGTCCAAAAGGTGAAGCATGCTGGTGGCAGGATCAAGCAGTGGGAAAACTTTTCTTTAACAGAGACAAGGAACCTGTTGGGCGGCTGCGTATCGCCATTAGAACGGCCCAGTCAAAGTTCAGCAGAGAATCTTTGGCAGGACTTGAAATGTGCTGTTCCAGACACTCTTCATCTATTTTGCAAAGGTGAACAAGAAAACATTTCTCTCTGTAAAAGCTGAAGTATGTAGCTTTTATAAGAAACATATTTTTAAAATATTTGTTGAAACTGTCACCATGTTTTCACAATATGATAGGAGACAGATAATGCATGAAAAACTGAGCTCCTCTGCTTTCTCCCAGTGCTAATTAGAAACAACCAATCACAGCCAGGAGGAAGGTCTTGGCGCTGTCAATCACCATTTCGTTTGGTACTTTTCATCTATTTTTTCCCCTCCCGCTTGCTCTCTGCTAAGCTGCAGCTAGCGTAGCCTGTCATGAATGCTAAGGCGAGTTGGCAAAGCCAAACATGACTTTGGATAAACGGTTTTCCTGTACCGACAACTTGTTTTTTGTGAGGATGACTGACAGCGCTAAGTCCCGCCTCCTGGCTCTGATTGGTTGTTTTTGGTCTGGGAGCGCTGCATTTCTTCAGCAATGGGAAGAGGTGGAGGAGATTGATCTTTTCACAGATTTTCTGTCTCATTTTATAATGTCATGACATGGTAACAGTTTTAACAAATATGCAAATAAAATATTTTTATAAAAGTTATATACTGCAACTTTAATGTATAAAACTGGTAGAAAATCTGCAACTGCAGTGAAAATTGGTTTCACCAGCTGATCAGCTCAAATGGGCTGAATACGCGCCACGTTTTTCAGATTCTTATTTATCAATTTTTTATTTATTCAGCATTTTCCCTTCTAATTAACAATTAGGCACTACTCTGTATTGTTCTACAACATCAAATCTAATTAAAATTTGTAGTTGGAACGTCAGAAATGTTCAAACTGTAAGAACACATTTTAGACGCTGTGTGAGTTTAGTTTTAGTGGTTGTAGAAAAACTCCATCTCTCGCCTGCCGAACTCTTAGTGCTTTCAGATTTTCCTCTTCCTCACTGCCCTCCCCCACTCCAAATAACTTCCACCCTCCCACCGTCACTCCTGCTGCCTGTGCAACAGCAGTATGTCTGCAGGAACATTTGTGTGAGAACGCACATGAGCGAAAGAGAAAGTGTGGTTTGGTGAAGCCTGGGTACAGTACTGTGTGTGTGTGTGTGTGTGTGTGTGTGTGTGTGTGTGTGTGTGTGTGTGTGTGTGTGTGTGTGTGTGTGTGTGTTGTTGTTGTTACCTGCAGACTGAGGGTAGGGTGGGGGAGGGGGGAGATTAATGCTCTCCTACAGCCTCTGTGGCAGGTAGAGCACAAAGAATAATTTGATTTCTCCTTCTGTCTCCTTGCCGTCTTCCTCCTCCTTCCTCATTCTCTCGACTGTCTGAAAGTAGTCAACTCTCTTTCTTTCCTTTCCTATCACAAAACCCATCAGTTTTCTTTTAAGCAAGCTATTCCACTACCCAAGATTTAAACCTTAAGCAGACATGCAAAAAAAACAAACAAAAAACAACAACAAATAACATCTCAACAAAACATCCGCATAAGAAAACATGCAGTGTTCTCTGAATTTCAGTGTTCAGGTCAGCAGGATGTTGCAAGAATGTGGCAACAACAAGAAACTGAGTCTGACAAGCGGCTCATCCTAAACCCAGCAGGCCGTTACCATGCCAACCATACAGGATGTTAGCCCACCTTGTGATGGCGCCAAGATGACAGACGGTCAGATGGCCCCCTCCCCTCACTCTGGGGGTGTTCTCCTATCTGGGTTGATCAATTGACTCTGGAGAGAAAAAAGAAAAACATGCAGGAAAAGTTTAGCTCTCACGCTCACCAGTGTAAGTTCATTAGGGCAGTATTAATGAATAACCGGCAGCAGCCATATTAATCAGAAGCATTAAAAAAACTCAAACAGGAGGCTGTGTTAGCTCCCTAATGAGTAAGGAACTATGAGAGAGCATCTGTATGCACTTTTGTCTTCATTACGGGTGCAGAGCACACGCACTGTGGCTCCTGCTCATTTGCATTGATGCCCAGACCACTCCCACTCACCAGACAAAAATGCCCGACCACACACGCACAACTACACACAGAAAAAGTGACGCTGAGACAAAACTTTTACAGGAAGCCACACTGTTGAAACCTGAAAGTGGCACTTCTAGAAACCAGCCAATCAACAGAGAGTACCTCTGTATCTTTTAATCTACAACAAGCCCTACAGATCCAGAAAAAGAGGAATGTTAACTTTAAGAACTTGATGTCAAAGATCTGTGCTCCAAGGACCCAAGAGCAAAAGTAGAACCCCCCACCATGCCAGCAAACTATTAGGTTAAATTGCAGCGCTAATCCCAGTAGCATATAACAGACCAATTTGTGCCCATTTAGATCCCGATAAGAACCAGAGTGTGTTCGCCGGTGTATTTTGACTAGACTGAGTTGTTGCAGTAGCTCAAGTGTTCTGTCTGAACAATCACAAGAGACTATTCCATAGAGGTAAACAGTTCGTAACCATGAGAACACTGGGCGTTTCCATGACACCCTGTCATCCATGAAGCACACCAACAGGAACGCTCATCTTCATCTGTCTTTGCGCATCAATATATTTGTGTGTGTGTGCGTGTGTGTGTGTGTGTGTATGTTGGTTGGTTTTTACATCATGAAAGGGTCCACATCTCTCAAGGATACGTACCTTGGGGACATTCTGTGAATGTGGGGACCAAATTGCTTTTCCTGCAGCTATGATGTAGTTTTTGAGGATTAAGGTACAGATTTAAGGATTATGGCCACAAAAGCACAAGGTAAAGGTCAGGATTAGTTAACTGCATGACCCTTCGCATTTATACCCAACTTCAGAGAAAATTGTGTAAAAAATAGATAGAATACATTTAATATTAAGCCTGTCATGATAACAAATTTTGCTGGTTGATCATTTGTCCCAGTAATTATTGCAATAAGTGGTTAGAGGAAATTTTGCTATTAGTTATTTAGGTAAATATATTCAACAAATAAGTTAAATTATTTGAAACTAATAATTCAAGAACATTGATTTTTGCTTCAAAACTCCCACAACTCCCCCTGGGAAGATGCTTTAAGTGACGGTACTTATGTTGCATCCCATTTTCCACAAAAGTTGGAACTTAAACATCAGAATAAGGCCAAACCTGGTTTAATTATGTTTTGGTTGCAAGTAAGAAAACCAAAAGAATTTGATAATTGCTGTTTAAAAGCATTCTTGTTCTTCATCTAAGGGACATTTTTTAAAATGGAGGTTTAAAACAGTTTATCCAAATAAAAGGTAACATGTGGAGAAGTAAATCATGTCAGCTGTTATGTACAGTAGAAGATCTGTGATGCTGTGGGTTTGTTTATAGCATTTTAAACTCTCCACAGTACTGGAACATTTAGACAAAAGAATGGGGGATTCATCCAGAAACTAGATATTTAACTTCTTCTTTGGTTATTTCAATGCACAGGCTCAAATCATGTGAAAGCCTGACTGAAAATTAGGGCTCCAAACAACAATTATTTTAGAAATTTTATTCTGATGATTAATCAATTAAATTGGATTAAAGAAATGCCACCTTCTGCAGATTTTCCATTTAACCACTTACGCCTTTTCTATATAATATTAGAAATTATTTAATAGATGCAAATAAGCAAATTGTTTATTTTTAATCAAATAAAAATTGTATTGCCTAAAATGCAATAACGTTGAATTCCTTTAGTTTATGCTTGATCACTTACAGCAAAGGACACATATGCAACTAAAAATACCATCAACTAATGTTGATTATTTGTTGGATTAATAAATAGATGGCAAAAGGTGCTTAATAGTAGTTATTTTTATCTTTTTACAGAATTTGAACTTGCGAAGCTAAGCCTGCCACTTAAAGATTGCTGGGTAGAACAGCTTTACAGACAAAGAGGGTTTTTATTGTAAATGCAAAAATGAATATTTTACACATATTAGGCTTAACTGCTTCACTGACTGTTGTTTTTCACTAAAAGTTAAGCATTACTCATTTACTAAATTAGTTTGTTAATTTCAGTAATTGATTCACCACGATTAATATGATTATTTTAAGTCTTCATTGCTCTTTAATTATCATGATTAAAAGTGTTAGACCATAACATTTCTCAATGAAGAAATTTGCTTTAGAAATATAATATTGTAATAAGTTTTGCAACCAAGTACACTTCTGTTTTCCTTGAGCGGACATGCAGCACATCGCAGCAGGGCCGGCACGTTTACAACCAAGTCTCTAAGTCCAGTTCAAGTGTGTGTATGTTTGCATGGCTGATCTCATGCCTGGAGTGGCTGCAGTGTGCATGTTTATGTGTGCGAGTATGTTAGCACGTGCCTGACCGCTGGCTGCACCCCTGATTGGGAGCAGATGGGGACTGTCGGGAGTGTGCATGTGTGGGTTAGTGGGTAGGAAGGGAAAGGAGGGGGAGGAAGAGGAGGAGGAAGAGTGGGTGCTCTAGTTTAGGTGATGTATGGTACTCTCACAAACCAACAAAGACCCCACTTCAAATGATGTTTCCTATTAATTTCATGGGTAGAAAATAGAGCCAACAAATCATTGTTTAAGTTGGGAGAATCTATAGATTTGCACTGATAAAGACAAACAAACCGACTCGTTTTTTACACGTGTAAAAGGTTGTAATTTGGGACACGCAAGAGCAGGCCCTTTAGTGCCTTTAGTGTGATTATTACACTTCTTTGTGCTCACTTTCACACAGCCATGAAAGGCGGGAATGAATAAAATGATAGTTAACGGCATGTGGGGTTGCTCATACCAGCGTAAAACCTTGACTATGAAAGCGGTGTGAATGAGCTTAAGATTGTGAATCAATGGAGAAATGTTCGGCTCGCAGACGCCAAGGTCTTCTCACAGTCAGCTCTGGTATTAGAAACCTCTCTCATCATCTCCCTGCGCTTGACAACCAGAAAGCTGAATAAAACCTCTGATAGCAGTCTATAAATTTTTACTAGCTTGTCTTTTGCCAGTGCACTCGAGCAATATAATAATCATCTTTCAGTTGTAAAAACACAAATTAAAGGTCCAATAAAGACGCACCTCAAGTGCAACTTTGGCTGCGACTGCTTGAACAGAAGTTGCTACTTAGCCTGTGCTGATTAGCAGCAAAAAGAGACTCACATGTGCTGCAGAGATCTTATCTCGGTGAGATTTACGCATTTCCAACTGTCAGAGAAACTGATTTAGTTTGGTGGTAGGTTTCCAAAGAAATCTTTCCATGGCCTCCAGGACAAACAGATGAGTCGTTGTGGATAGAAAATCTTCAGCTTTTGTGAACGTCACGTCTTACTGCCTTACAACTCACCCGAGATCGGTACCAGTCAGAACTCGAGAAACACTCAGAGTTCTGATTCAGCAGAGATCGAGTGGACAGGCAGACAGACATGTTTATAGATCGATGGATGATGGACAGGCTGATGAATAGATAGATAAACGCAACATTGACACAATGGAACAGGGAGTAAAGACGTGAAAAGTACTTCCACACTTTTTACACTTTTCTAGACTGAATAGGAACCCTGAAGACAGCTTAAAAATGTCTAGAGTATGACACTAACCTGGGTCGAACACAGCCATAGCAACTTATACACTAAAAAAATAATCAGAAACATGGATAAAGAACAGGTTTAATTACTATTTTAAAGATTTAATCAAAGAACTGCACTAACAGAATTAGGATTTAGGCAACAAGAACACCAACAAATAGAAAGTAATCTTTTGCGTTAGGGCTGTACAACAGAAAATGTTTCAGAGGTTTTGTGGTTTTATAAAATAAAATGTTGCAAAAAGGAGACAAGCTATTGTGTTTGCCCTTTTTCCTAAAATAGATTTCATGACAATTAATTCCCAGCATTCAAACAAATACGAATAAAATCAGCAATCTAGCTATAGAATGTTTGATGTCAAGTTGAGCTCATTGCTGGGATATCTGCTCATGGAAAAAGCGGGGTCTGTTATTTTAAGCGTTTCCAATTGTAGAAATACTTTATTATATGATGAAAGCCAGATAATCTGAAAATGACTCCATAACTTTATCTGACAGATTAGCAGAAACAGTTGCATCTGTTTAAAATCACAATCAATGTATTTTCTCATTAGCACACTGATTCATGACAGCAAACTGGCAGAACCTCTTCAGTGATGCCAATGATTGAAAAATCAGGAGCAGTGCAATTGCGGCGCCTAACTGCAAATTGCCATTTTAACTATAACATTTTATGAAATGAGGAAGACTAGACTGAATGTTGGCTTTTTGATTAATTTATTGTTAGTATTTTATTAGTTAGTGTTAATTATTTATTGTTAGTTGTTGTTTACCTGACATATTTCCCAGATTTTAAGAACATATAAGGTCAAATAATTTATTGTGTATTCAAATTTATCTTGGAAGTGAAGATGTGATTTAGCTTCCTCTAAAGATTGATGAACACCGTGCTAGTCTCCAGAGCCTAATCCAACATTTGACATTAATTTTAATCCAAAAGCCCCTCCCAATCCAGATTTAGTCCATAGTTTATGTTGGTCAGGATAAAACGCCACAGGGTTTCCCATCTGACTGAACTCAAGTCTTCAGAAATACAAATAACTTGAATTTGTGTTATACAATGATATTGAAAAAGGAATATTTTTGAGGAAAAGCAGTTAAAATCATGAAGCTTTTAAGCAAAGAAACATTTTATTGAATTTGATCCAGTGTGAAATCCTCTTATGAAAACCCAATCCTTTAAAGTCCCTCATCAAATCTGATTAGGTTTAGCTTAAAACATTAGCAATTAGGTTTTAAGGAGCTACAACTTAATGTTTTAATCACACTTTCTTTGAAGTAGTTCACATCAGTGAGAAGCTTCAAGCTAAAAATCAGAAAACAACCTGGAGACAAATATTATGCATTTGTGAATTACATCGTTTATTTGTAGTTTAAGTCACAGTTTATTATCAACTGATTTTTGTTATATTTTGGTTTGTAACAACCAGGGTAACAGAAAAAGTAAGAAGGACACATTACTAAGGCAAATCATTTATTAATTGAAGGGTGTTTCAGTCATTGAGTTGGAGCTGCTGACACACAGTCTAAATTTGTTCCTGACTCATAACAAACTGAGTCATGCAAAAGTTGGCTGCTACTTACAACTTTTTATATAAACAAGATTGTTTGTGTAGCACTTTTTTTTTTACTTTTTACCCTGGGTTACATTTGCCATTTCAGCGGAAACTTTGAGTTTTTATGTCAACTATGTCATTGCTTAGACCTTGGTGCCTGCATCATTCCCACCCTCTGCAGAGCAAACAACTGCAGGGTTGCTGGGTAAAAACAATCAATCCTGCAAAAGAAAATCTCCAAAGAGTGTGCAGCCTTTGGAAATGATACAATGTGTGAATCAAAAGTTGATGGATTGGAAGTCAGTTTGAGCCTTGAAAAGAGCTGACAACTGTTTTCTTCAGAGTAAGAAGTACAAAAGCAATAGCAGTTGTTTCTGGTATTTTGTTTACATTTTTGTTTATCCAAAATTTAAATATAAAGTTAAATTTTGTCTGCTTTGCATTTTGCAGCCAGATGAAGCAGGCAAACCCACAATGACATTGTTTCTATACCAGCACAAGTGACAACAACATGCTGTAAGAGACATGGATGTGTTTGTCCCTTCAATACTTTTCATTTATGGTTGTTGTGTAATTAATAATTTTGCTACTAAAAAAACGGGAGGGTCAGTTCATGTTGATACACTTTTAGTTTTCTATTACTTACTCATTTTTCTGTTTACCATCAGAAAAATGTAGGTAAAGGACTGAAATGAGGTAAAATATTAAATCCTAGGAACCTTTTTTGATATATTCCTTTTGTAAATACAATTTTGAGAAGTGTGGTGTGCATTTGCAGTTTTTGTCCTTTTCTAAATAAAATGCCTTCATACTAATAATAAAATAATTAGAATCCAGTTGGTAGTAATTTAATTTCTGGTTAAATTACTCATACAGTTGTTCTGGGGTGTGCTGTGGTGGCGCCGGGGATAAGCACAACCCACGTATGGAGGCCTTGGTCCTCGACGCGGCTGCCGCAGGTTCGATTCCTGGGCTTGGTGACCTTTGCTGCACGTCTTCCCCCTTCTCTCATTACCCACTTTCCTGTCAATTAACTATTGAATAAAGGCCAGTAGAGCCAAAAAATAAATACAAATACAGTTGTTCTGCAAAATGGTCAGAGGTTTGTTGCACAATGAAGATCTGGTCTTATGAAGAAAATTTACTTTTTATCTCACAAGCTAATGAAATTGAAAAACAGAAACTATCACCTCAGACATTCATTCCCAGAGTGAAACATGGTGATGGGAGCATAATGCTATGGAAATGATTTTCAGTAGAATCAGGGAAGATGTTCAGCACGTATGGAGCTAAAAACAGGAGAGTGCTGGAAGAAAACCTGTAAACAGGCAGCAAAAGACCTAAGGCAGGAACAGAGGTTCACCTTCCAGATGGACAAGGTAGAAAAATATTGAAAGTACGAAGTTACGCGCTACTTTGTAATGGTTAACCATATGCAATCCCAATAAAATACAAGAAAGTTTGTTTCTTGCAAAGTAACAAAATCAAAGTGTAATGTTAGCAAAACATGTTCATTGGGTATGAATACTATGTTATTAACACTATTCTCATAAAAGGTTAAAAGGTTTTCACAGACATTAAAAGTTGATCCACAGCTACAGTTTGTGTCTTAATGATCTTTTACTCTTTTTCCTCATTTTACCTTTTGCATTTTTTCTTTTCTGTGGAATGATTTTAATTTAGCAGTAATCCCATTTGCTAGCCTTTTACACAACAGCACAGTGAGGAAAACCTGACAGTACATCGTATGGAAGTGTTTGCACTCTGGATGACTCTCATTCAGCCTCCGTCCAGCAAACCCAGCGAACACATTGGAGTAAAATACGAGCTAAGCCACATATTGGCACCTTGCCTCCTCTTAAACAAATCAGACCATGGAGACTAATAAAAATATGTTTGAGTGAAACCCTTGCTTCCACAGACAAGGAGGTACCAAAGAGGGGAGCTAGATATTCTCAACTACCCTGCAGAAGACCGAATAGTGCTATTCACAAGAAGCAAAAAGAGCAAGCCTCACCTGCAGATGCATACATGCACAACAGCCCTTCATTACTGCTAGATGTTGTTTTGGTTTCATATCGTTCTTTGTGTCTCAAAAAACAAACTCAGTCGTTGGAAACAAATTGCTTCTTTAGCTCAGAGACAGAGTGAGAGTGAGGTCCATCTTTAGACCAATTACTGCCATCACAGAATAGAGGCGGCTGCGTCAAACTTCACACTCCAGAGAGGGAAGAGATGGGGTGGCGGAAGAAGAAAAGCAGAGTGTCTGTCTGGCTCAAGGAAGAAACAGACCAAGCAGGTCTGAAACTCAAACTCATCCAAGCATCCAGGGTGCGTTGGCTGCTAGCTGCCATCATAAGTAGATTTACATAAAAAAAAAAAGAGAGAGAAAAGTTTCAGGTATGTGAATAATTCATCCTCACCCAGGGATTCGAGTGCAACATTTTATTACCTATCGTCCTAATAAATAATATGCAGAGATACAGCAGCGAATCTCTGATGGTGGATAAATCTCAAACAAAAAACAACCGAACTGTTATTTTGGTCCCTTTTTGTACATTAATATGCTGTTGTTAGTTTATAAATCACTGAATGGCTTAGCATCAAAATACATTAAAGATCTGCCGTTGTTGTAGTAACCATCCAGACCTCTCAAGTCTTCTGGTTCTGGTCTGCACAATCTACAAATCTGGAAATAAATGTCCAGAAAACTGCCAAACAGATGAAATACTGAGTTCCTTTAAATTATGACTAATAATATGTCTAGAGTTGCTGTTGAGCCACAATAAATAAAACATTTACCAACATATTTGATGTGAATTGATCGGCAATATGTAATGTTTGTTACTGGTTTAATAATTGGTTACTGTATGACATTTTATGACATTTTTTATGTTTTTAAGATGTAAAACACTTTAAGCTGCATTGATTGATTGATTGATTACTTAGAAAAGTAATCAGGATGTCACTGCTAACTCTGGAGGAGCTGCAGAGATCCTCAGGTGAGTTAACATGAAAGCTATTACTCATGCACTCCATAAATTTGGCCAAAGACAAAAACGAAGTTGAAATAAGAAACCCTGTTTGCATGTAGGGACAAACATGGAGGTGGCAGCATCATGCTATGACAATACGAAGAAAAATGCAATATATGTTGGGGAAACAGTCTGTTAGATCCCGCAAAAGACTTGAGACTGAGATTACCTTCCAGAAGGACCAATCTAACTTAAACATAACGCCATAGTGTCAATAAAATGGCTTAGATCAAATCTTGCGTGTTAGAATAGCCTAGTCAAAGTCAGGACTGAAATCTAATTGACATTTGCAAAGAAGTATGGGCAAAAGCTGACGTTGGGACAAAAATGGGGAAAAAAATGTGTGACACTATAGATAGCACCGACACAGTTCATAGTTATTCAGTCTAAAGCTGTAAAGGTCTTTTGTTTTTCAAAATTGTGTAACTTCATGTGAAGTTACACAAGTGATCAGCCTCACTTAGGGCCACAGTGGGGATTTCTTCTAACTTAAAAAAAATGCCATCATTAAAAAGTTTTGCTAAGTTGTAAACACATTTTGCTACAGCAGCTGAAAAGAGTTATATACAATACAGAAACCTAGGAGCATTCCAGTGTGTTGCACAAATGTTACAGAAAAATTAAACTTCTCTAAAAAGAAATGCCTATAAATGGGCATACTCATTTGTCAACTTCAGTTAAACTGAGAAGAAAACTGCTGTTCAGGAAAAAAAATCCTGTGAACTTGTTGAAAACTTCACTGGTTCCCACTAACTATGCCAGGTTTACATGCTGCTTTATCAAAGGGATTCATTTTATTAGAAATGTAACAATTAATTATACAAACAGGGTCATGCCTGAATGCTGAAAACATGTCATTAAATGAAAAACAAACCTAATCTGGTTGAAAAAGAATTGAAAACATCAGTTCCTTTTGCTTTTAACTTACTTGTTAAATAAATTAAAAATAAACAATATCAGTTTTATGGTTGTGGTCGACTTTAATAAGCCATACAGTGCAATCAAAGAGTCACCTCCCTGTCTCTTTAACCACAAACGTGATTGTTAACCTGCTGCCACAGCAACAATCTACGCAAAGAACGACAACTAACTGCTAGTTGATGAAAACAACAGTGTAAGCTTGTATAAGGACCTAAAAACTGGATTTATTACCTAATTTTATTAGACTTAAGGCCTTGTAACTGTATTTTGCATCACTGGCTTGTCTGTATATATAGCCACTGCTAGAAAAGCCCCTCTTGCATAGTTCTCCATCTGTTAGGCTGTTTGATAAAAGATGTACTGAAAAATTGTCACATTTATGTAAATTAATTTGGTCTAACTGAAGTGTTCTGTTTAGTTAAAGGATAAAATTGGCTCAGTGAGAATCTCTTTAATCCAGAAACTGTTTTGTCATTAAACTGCATTATGGGCTCCATGCACTGAAACAGACATATTATATGTTTATATTGCAGATGTGCAAACATTTCAGATATGCAATCAGTTTTTACTATGCAATACAAGCAAGCTAGTACAAACTACTTTCTGTTTTACCAGGACTTTTAAGAAACATTTACAAGCTACTGTGTAAAAACATACGTTCATTGAAATGAATCGATGTTTCACCTCTTCAGACAAAATATGATGTGGAAAACACCCGTTCAAGTGTTATTTATTTTCACTTCTCTCATTTTACTTTAACTTGCCTCGATGAAAGGGGTAGCTAAAAGTGTGTCAGGTGGATTAACAAATTCAAGGAATTGAACTACTGAGAACCAGTTCTCTACCAGAACCAAGGAACCGTATCAACACAGCGTTAGCGTTGACCTAGCATAATCCTGGAGCGAAACCATCCTGCAACTTTTAGATTCACCTGAATCATATTAATGGTTTACTACAAGGCCTCTTCGGTGCTGAATGGTGATGAATTCAGTCATTTGATTCAGGTGTGCTGAAGCAAGTATGTATCAGAAAGTTGCAGCTCTTCAGAACTGGACCTGGGTCCACCCTGGTTTACAGCGCTTTAGCGGACATTTCATCTCCAGATTAAATGTTGCAGGAGCATCAGAAAGATATTTAACAATGAAGTAAGGATGCAAGCAACTTATAAAAACTATTCGTCACTGGCATGATGACTAATCATTCATGCTGCTACAACATACAACTCTTTCACCATTTCATACGAGAAAGGTAAGTTTTCCTGATGTTTAATTGATTTGTGGAATGGGTAAATTGACCTGGAGAAACAGGAAGGCTGAACGTGCACAGCAAAGTTTTTCTCAATTCTTTTATTCCAAAGTTTATGTTAAGTTAAAAGAAATGGCCACCAAACTAGTTCTGTGTGAGAGAATTACAGCACACTAAAGTCAGGGGAAAAAAACAGTATGGTATAAAATAAATACAAGCAAAAGTACTTAAAAGATGTCGTTCCTCACAAGATTAGATAAAAGTCTGTCTGGGTCAACTAGCACTTCTGCCAGTATTCGAGCGCGGTGACATAAAAGCCATGTGACATGTTTGAGTCTTACTAACTTTTTTAACCCAGGTTTTATTTTATTATTTAAAGTGAGAGCACACCATTTTCTTGTCCACCTCTACCTTCCTCTTCTCGCTTGTTTTCCGCTTCAACAAAGAGGAAGCGGCTCTAAGCGACCTCCTCCATCTATTTATTTGCTCCGAGTCCAAAGAACTGCAAAGCCTCAGGAATAAAACAGTAGTGAAAGGGTTGGAGACAGGTACACAAACACACACTGCAAATTCATCTGCGCACACGTGGATGCGACTCGCACACAAACACACACTCCTGGTTGAGCATCTAAATCACATTAGCTGCCTGCCTGCCATCCATCACTCCCACAGACAAAAGCACATGCAGGAGGGGCGGGGAAACTGCATGGCAACATGTATAACCGCATGCAAACAAACACACACACACACACACACACACACACACACACACACACACACACACACACACACACACACACACACACACACACACGATCGGTCATAGAGCAGCAAACACACCTTGAAACCAGGAGACAGCCCACAGGAAAACGCAATCTCATTACGAACAGTCACAAATCAACTTCCATTCGCTCCCATGCACATCACTGTCAGCTCACATCTATCGCACATTTAGAGATGGGCTCATTTTCAGAGCTGTAGCTGCTCACTCCAAAGTTACACAGAAATCAGAAACAAGAACAGCCAAACATCAACATACTATGGTTGCTTTGAAGATTTTAAGAAGAATGAGCTAAACGACACGTTGGGTAATCTTTTGTGACTTTCTCAATCTTACTTCCTATTAGAGGGGGAAGGGTTCCCACCTCCCAACGCTCTGTTTGCGTAGATGTTTGTAGACCCGAGTGTTTGTTGGAGGCGCCTGTTATCTAGAAGATGGCGTGTGCCTGTGGGGTGCTCCTTACCTAATGGGATGCATGGTGGGAGCGTGGATGTCTGTGTATGTTTCCATGTGTGTGTTTTATCTAATGGACTGTCTCTTGGGTGAAGTAATTACCTAGTAAAGCAATAAAGGGGTCAAAAAAGGAGAGGAGAAAAGATGGTTTAGGGAGGGAAAACAAACTACAAGCTTGCTTTTTATTTATCCATCTGTCCATCTATCCATTTATCCATCTACAGCTTCTAAATGTATATTCCACAGCCTCCTCTCTTAGCTCAAGACAAAGAAACTTGCTTTTCTTCTCATCCCAAACTACCTGATGCAGTTATAAATGCTAAGAGTAATAATTGTGTAAATCTCCAATAGAAGACTAGTAGATAGTAGTGTTCAAAATGTGCAACTTAATTCCCTCCTATGCCTCTAAATGTAACCCCTAATTATAAACAAGAGTGTCCACTAGGGGTGCACCAATAAATCAGCCAGCCGATTTCCTTAATTTTGCGCGATTGGTGATTATCTACAGATCTTTTCAACTTCACCAAAGGTCTAAAAACCACTGTCCTCTTTTGCTCTGAATGAGTCATGTCTGGGCGTTTGAAGTTAATGATACTCACTCCACTGTTGCCAACTCAGTATTTAGAAAAATTTCAGACAAAAAAAAATCAGTATCAGCCAAAACCGGAATCAAACAAAAAACAGGCATCAAGAGTGTCCATCTTAGACCCACTTGTCTTCAGAAGGTCAGTAAATATGGTTCTAAATAAAGTAGCTAAACAAGTGCACACACACTTGCACACGGGAGCATCGCCTTCATTCCTAAAATGATGGCTAGAAATAAATATTTTGAACACTGTCAATTACAGATCTTAGAGTGGAATCAAAAATCTGCATCAGCAGGTATAACGTCGATAAAACATCCCTGCATCTCAATTCTTGCTGGCGGTGTGCATCTTCGGTCGGGCCTGGTGCGGCTGCTTGTGAACAGCAGTGAGGATTAGACAGTAATTCACCTCACTGTACAGCTACAAAACGGCTGCTGACAAAACGCATCTGCAAGACTGTATGTCTGCCCACGTGGCATCAAAGCAGCGAGCGACTCGACTGCTCCTTCACTTGGCTCGTACAATCGTTTAAAATCATCTGCACACGCACACTCATACGCACGTACCCCCGGCCGTTTGATGTGTAATGAGAGAAACCATTAGCAGTAAAAATGGGCTCTCCCCGCCCCACTGCTCAGCAGATCTTAGTCAGAGCTGCCGTTACATGTCTATTTATACATTCACTCTTTGGATTTTCTTCTCCTTTAACAGAGCAGTTTGTGCACAACATAGTCAACAATTCTGCATTCCTCCTGCCCTTCTCTCCCCATGTCTTCTTCTGCTGCTGCTGCTGCTGATGATTTCCTACCTCTCTCTCTCACTCTCTCTCTCTCTTCCTCTCCTCTTCCCATCCCCCCCTTCTCTGGCAATCTCCTCCCACTCTATACCCTCCCCCCTGCTCTTTCCTGCTCTGTACCTCCCTCCCTCCTTCCCTGTCTCATCAGGCTATATGCAAGCAAGGCACAAATTCATCAAGAGGAGGGTGAGTGTGAGAGAGAGAGAGAGAGAGAGAGAGAAAAAAAGAGAGAGAGTGAATAAAAACCAGAGAAAAGGGGGGAAAAAATGAAAGGGAGCAAAACAAGACCAGATGACAAACAAACAGGGAGTAAAAAGAGGAGCAGGGAAGATGGAGGTTGGAGAAGGGGTAGGAAGGTAGAGTGTTGAGAAGGAGGCGGGGGACTCGATACAGCTCGAGTATCGCTCTCGATACAGCGATGGGCGTTCCTCTCTACGGCTCCTACGAGGTCAAAAGTTTACAGTGGTTTTAATTTCACCTTTCAGCAGCCAATCAGAACACGTCTCCGGGTGCTGGGGGAACTTTGACCCACTCCAAGAATGTGACTGGAAAGATCCAAAACTCGCCTTTTCTTCTAAACCAATCCTCTCCTTTCTTATCACTTAGGATAAGAAAGGAGAGGTAAAGGTTTCAGAGCAAACCTTTACCCGTGTTTAGTTGAAAAGACTTTCAAATAAACACAGGTAAGGAAAAGTGTTTATTTGAAAGAATACTGAGAAAAAATGTATTTTTTACACACAATAAAAGAAAAAAAAAGATCTACGAAATTTTACATCACAGGGCAAGCCAGAGTCCATGTTCAGGTCACTTCCAAACAACACACACGTGAATACAGCAGCGACACACCCCACATGCTGCCAGAGCACCGTGTGACGGTGTGTGTGCTCATGCACATGCCAGTGCAGGGGGAGGAGGCTGCAGTTAGATCATAGCACCAGGCAGGGGAGGGGCGGCCCTGCAAATAGAGAGTGGGCATCATGTCAGGCAACGACACGTAGAGTGGCTGCGTAAGGAGACAAGGAAGTGCATATTAATCATGTGCGTGTGTGTGGTGTGTTTGACTAATTAACAGCTACTGAAGAAGCTCCCCGCTGCTCTATTCTCCACACATCAGCAGCAAGACTGCGGCTGCATCCACCTGGCTGCGAGGCGCGCGCACAAGAGCGTATTTCCTCAGAGGGAGCAGCCGCCGTGAATCTTCTGGAGGAGCCCAGACAAAAACCAGACAAAGCAGACGGCGAGATGTGACGAGATATACGGCCTGCTTCCACCTGTGGCGGACGTTCGCCTCGTAGACGCTGCTTTTTCACTCAGCTCTCCGGGCGCAGAGAGTGAAATACATCCACTACAACAGCTGCACATGAAGGACAGGCGCTTTGAAATGCTATAGGTCCAAATAAAAGAGCAAAAGCAAATCAATAACCCAGAACCTCAGCTGTTCTCACAGGCTGTATATAACCATTTATAGAAGCGGTACAAGCAGAAATATTCTACTTTCAGATGTAGAATAACTCCTATTAGGACAGGACAACAAATCAATAGCAATACATATCCCAAAAAATATGTCAATAGATAATCTATCTGATAGAATATCCAATTTATTCACTGATAACCGCACAGCAGAGGAAAGACTTTAGCCTCTCAACCTCTCATGGTCAGCTAAGCAAGCATCAGTGGCATCAACTAACTCACTCACTCTTTGGTTACCTAGCAACTCATTCATTCATTGGTTACCTAGCAACAACCTGCTGGATAATCTTGGCAAGTTGAGTAACTTGTACAGTTTCAGATTTTAATGTCTCTGTACCTCTTAATGTCTCTGTACCTTAATGTCTCTGTACCTCTTTAATGTCTCTGTACCTCTTTAATGTCTCTGTACCTCTTTAATGTCTCTGTACCTCTTTAATATCTTACAAGTAAAATCTGAAAAGTCAAATCAAACAGAAAACAAAACAGGGTGCTGTTGAAACTAAAGTGGTTTCTAACCCATTCAAGGAGACATTGATGTGACAATGTTCTTTTCTCTGAGCTTCCTCTAAATCAGTGGTTCTTAACCTGGGTTCCATCAAACCCCAGGGGTTCAATGAGTCGATCTCAGGGGTTCGGCGGAGCCTATGCTGCCGAGGTAAAGACACACTTGTGTAAAGTCGTGATGACGCCCAGCTTTGACATCACTTGCTGCAGAGGATCACGTTACATTGCTTAGCCAATCAGAGTTGCGGAGCTGATTGAAGGAGCTCCACTCTCAGCATGGATTTGAACTTGTGTCTTTAATTACTTCGGCAAAGCTCACTGTTTTTACCAAATTCTATAGTCAAAATCTGCTCCTTAGTCGCATCTTTTCGGGGTTGGTGCTGCCTCTAGTAGCGTGGAGGTGGTAACATAACTAATATAATTACATTACGAAATCAGAATACCGCAAAGTATTTTGTGTGTTGGGGGCCTTTGAATAAGAAGGGTTCAGTGAATATGCATATGCAACTGTAGGTTCAGTACCTCAAAAAAGGTTAAGAACCACTGCTCTAAATGTTTTTTGTTTTTTTTAAAAATAGGTCAAATAATGACAAAAACTCTCAAACCCGACTAACTTTCTGTAGTTTAAAGGTCACACTTTGAAACCTCTCCACCTCAAGCAGTGATACCCATAGGTTTGAGGCTACACAATAAATGGAAAAAGCACTCAGTGTCAGCCACATATGCTGTTTTCAACTCCAACCCCTCCTGAGGCAGAACAATCAAAAACCGTTCCCTTTTCCCTCACCTTGTCACCTCTGACTCCGGTCTTTTGTGCAGAAGGCGATTAGGTAAACTGTAAGAAAAATTGAGCTTTTGGACAAAAATAGTACGTATCACAGCATTTTAGCTCTAATTGAATGTAAAAACTACCAGCAGCACAATGCTTGTCACACTCATCAGAGAGCAACAAGTCAACCCTGCCACCTTTGACCCCTGTGGCTGTATTTCTGCTCTTTTGAGCAGCTGAAGTGTGTGAGGACAAAGGTTAAATGCAGAACAGCCGCAAATTAGTCCTGAGCTGTCGAGGCTGAATATATGAGAGTGTGCATCAATGAGTAATGCTATGTCAAAAAGGAGCAATAATGCCTCTACAGCAGCTGGAAATACAAAGACTAAAACTGTTCTGTACGATCAAATTGCTCCAACATAAATTGTTGTGCAGTTAAAATATTGTGAACTTGGAGCGTAGGGGTTCAGTGATGACATTCAGTCTCGCTGTGATTACTCTCTGTTGTAAACTCGGTTGAGCAACAGTGTTCTATGCAGCAGATTAAGTTTTCAGGTTAATATTCTGCCAATATAAACTATTTTTTTCTCCATTCAGGATAGATCTAGTAAATGGTGACGAGAGCCAAACTGCTCCTCCTGTGTTTGACCTTTTGGCAGTCGGTCAAAGCCTCCGTTCAAACACGCTAAAATTGAACATTATTTGCAAAGAAACTGAGAAGTGTAATCCCTCAACAGCCGAAACAAACTCCAGTTACAAAAAGACCAAACATTTTAAGACAGTTTTATTATTACCTTCAGTTATTCTGTTTTGCTGAGGCTGCACACTTATATTTACATGATTAAGGTCAAAGACACTTGACAAGTGTGAAAGTATTTTTACACACACATGGTATCAGATCTGAAATAGATTTCCATCCTGCACTGGCCGCTTCATGGCATATTAATTTGTAATGTTATGACAAAGACGTTGCTTTTTCCTCACTACAACTTTTGAGGATTATGAAATCCTCAAAGTGCAAAGCTGTGCAGATTGGATCAGGTTCAGTCTTTTAGCAAACCGATCTCCTTTGATCATGCTTCCTCTTCTTACAATTGAATTTTTGCTTTTTGTGCTGGAGCCATTTTGCATGCCTTCCCACTGTTGAGCACCACTGACCAGACCTAAAAGTTGAACTGGATGTGTCCTGCAGGTAAATTATTAATGGCTTGTTGTCATTTCCTGCCTTAACCCTTTGGTCTTCCTCTGTTCATCTCTGCCCTTTCTCCGGCCCTGTTTGTAGTTTTACAACACTACTTCCACCATCCTCACATTCACATCTCTCCCCTCCCTCCTTTTCTCTAAGTCTAGCACTAAAAATTGTTTTATTTAGCCTTTGATGAGATAGCCCAGAACGATCAGTCTATCAAAAACATACTTACCACAAGGCCCGTACTGGAAACCTGTCACTGAGATGTAAGAAAAAAAAAAATCAGTTTCTACAAACGGTAAAGTGTGCATACGTTCCCATAGTGCGTTTGTTAGTTTAGTGTTGCATCATGTAGCACAATTAGTGTTCAACCATATCTCCTTCAAAAGTACAGCATTTTTATTTAAAAGAAAGTTACTATATATCAGTACAACAAAAACAAAACCCAGTGGCTTCTGGGGGTCAGTACTCCAACCAGTAGGTTCTTTTCAGACAGCAAAATCTATTTCCTAGTTCTTGAAATCTATTGGTAGTAGATTCTTTTGTTTCAGCACTCCAGGAACTATTTCCTATTGTAGTTTCCAGTCATGTTTATAGGTCTCGACTGCTGTTGCTCAATGATAATAAGTGAATTAAATAAAATTATGTCTTATGAGGATTGGTTGGGAAAGCTCAGTTTTCAATCAGAACCCATCCAGGATGAGCCTTTAAAGGCATCTTTCTATCATGCTATACTGAACCATTTTCTCCCATAACCTAAATACCCTGAAGGTTCAACGTTGTTTGGGTTTGTTGTTTTGGGTTGTTTGTCTTAACCATTTCCACTACTAGTACTGTTTATGTTCCATGAAATATCCTTTTGTCTCCACTGAACTGTGTGATTTAAAATCTAAAACAAAAATATCCTTAAAATAATAGAATAACAGAAAAGATTATCTTGTGAAGGAATATGCTGTTTTAGGCAGGGCTGTGCGATAAAACAATAATGGCAGCTATCGCAACAGACATGTGATCAATATCAATCAATCAATATACATTTGATAGGTTGCTGATGATTCCACTGAACTCTGATCCAGAACAGTACGACGTTTCTTTCCCGGCCAGCTAAGCAAGCTTGGTGGAATCAGCAAACTCGCTTGTTCTTTGGTTACCTAGCAACGACTAAATTAGATGTTCAGTGGTTACCTAGCAACAACCAGTTGAGTAACTTGGGCAGCAGCAGATCCATGTTGCCTCTAATGAACTCTGGCATATTTCTAGTTGTAGTTGAGGCGTATTCAATGCGAACGTCTGCCGGAAACGTCCTCACAAAGGTACATTTTTGACACAAGACTCACAGAGGAAACTGCTCGGTAGAAAACAATGTTCACATCGAACCATTCTGAGTCAGTCCAAGGAGTCGGAATAAGGATGCGTAGTGTGACTGCTGCGCTCCAAGTGGTACTGATTGTTGTTCATTGGTTGCCCTGCTGGAGAACAAACTGGGCGAGGCGCCAGACTTGCTAGTATTGTTAAATTATCAGAAGAGGAATAATCAAAAATTGTTTGACTCGTTTTATTTTCTCTTCTGCCCGGATTCATTGAAGTCGTCATTGTATCAGTTGAACCATAAGGACAAGACAAAATGTTTCTCCATGTCCAAAAGATAAACAAAGTTTATTAGACAAACAACTAATGAAACTGACAGAATTCAATAAAATCACAGACCAGCAATATTTACCTCATTCGACAGACATCCACACACCACAACAAAACGCTACGGGGAACCATTTCACCGCCAGACCGTTCCTCGGCGATAGTGTCACGGGGAAATCCCCGGAGCGATCTGAAGCTAAGCTCCAGGTCCCCTACTTTTAAGGGGAGGGCGTGTTTCCCCTCTCTGCTGTATTCAAATTAGGGGACTGTCCTTAGCTAGGTTCTAGTTAACTGTGTTCCAGTAAAAACCTGTTTCTAAGATCAAAGAAGTGTTATTTTCTTTTGAATGAAGACAGATGTTTTTTATGACCCTGTCTCAAGAGGAAGCTCTACCCTGTTGGCAGGACCAGATTGTTTTACACCAGCTGTTCAATCTTATCAAATTGGTCAAAAGCTTAAACCCACACACAGAGAAACTAGCTGTGTTCTAATTTAAAGGAACTACACTTTAAGCTATTTTAATTCAACTTAGTGTATAATGTTTCAATAGAAATATCCTAGATAAGAGAATTGAACCATGGATATAATTTGAAGTGAATTTCCATATTTTGAAACACCATTAATTTTACTTAATATTGAACATATAGTTAACTTTTACAACTAGCTTATTTTAAATGTATTTTCTTAACAGTATCCATTTGGATTGTGGGAAATGAAGGAACTAGCAACGTAGGCAATCAGTACGCTCGACTATGACGTCTAACAGGCGACGGTGCATGCACAGATTTCACAGAACACACACTTGGTGTGCCGCAGTATTTGGAATAAGTTTCTAAATTTGCCAGTATCCCATAACTGCTTAAAAATAAAAACCATCAGGGTGGAGTGAAAGTAGAGAATGAGTGCAACAGCTCAAGAGAAATTTGTGAATAAAAGAGGAAAGGTTATGTCACCAGTTTGGCAATTATTTAGACATTTAAAACAAAAAACAAATCATTAATTATATTATGATATGAAATCCTTATATCTTGATATTACAGCCGTGAGTCAACAGCTAAGCTACAATAGAGCTGTAGAGTGATTGATTATGACAACAAAAATTGTGATTGAAAAATAGCATTAATTTCCAAGATTGTCCATTAAAAACACAAATTACAAATTAATTCTTTAACACACAGGCCTTAGGCTACAAATCTTAATTAAAGTGAGTTACGTAAACAATATGACCTAATACAAGTCAATATGTATGTAAACACACAGCAGAGGAAAGGAGCAACAGTGTTTTTATCTGATGGAAAAACTTTATCATTCCCTTTCTTCTTTTTTCCCACCATTTTGATGGTATTGTGTTGTGCTTGGCAGAGCAACAAGAGTAAAAACCCTCAAAGGCATGTCGTACTTCAGGGAGCGCCCTGGCTCATGCAACCCTAACAAATGTTTCAAAGTGCCTGAAATTCTAGGCGCTCACCCTGGTTACCGGAGCGGGCAACAACAGGAGGTGATATTTCATCCGCCGCATCGTTCTTAATGGTTGAACTGATATGTGGGGCTTAGTGCAAGGTCTGATTTACTTGGATATTTAAAAAAAAAGATTAATGCTAAATAACAAGAGCTGCAAAAGAAACCAAAATTGTTGGTTCACACTGGATCAAATCAGTGACCAAATTACAGCCTATTTTCTCCACAGAGAGCTGTAGACTGTTTACTACCACTCTTTGTGAGGGAGAGAAAATGAGAGGGGTTAAGTTTTATAGAGGAAAAGCTGATTCGACTGAAGACACTCCCCCTGCCTGAGCTGGGGCCCCTGAGTGGAGAGCTTCTTTCCACTTCTGAGCTTGGCAGAAACGCATGGCATAACGGCAGTGACCCCCGCTCACTTCTGGACACCAGCAAAATCAGCAGCGTGTCTGCAGCGTGATCCTGCAGGCTCTCACATCACCTGATGAAATACATTAGGATCTCCTCAGTCAGACCTTTGGCTGAGAAAAAAGAAAAATTGTTGCACAGACAGTTTTAAGGAGGCGAAACTTGGCCGCTGTGTCTCATTTGACTTTGTGTGCATGCAGTCAAACGAAGCAGCGACGAAAGCTCAGTGCTTCTGCTAAATGCTGCAGAGCATGGCAAACTAGGCTTGACAGGAGGTACTGATGAACAAGCTCCAGGTGTCGTCACAACACCAACATCGTGACCTCAAAGGGGAGGTGGAAACTCAGCCAATGACGTAGAGCCTGCTCAACCAGCACACTGGTTCACACCAAGGTGACAGAGCTGGTGGGAGGGCAGCGGACCTTGTGCTGCTTCTTCACCGTCAAATGAGATGTTGGTGTCTTTATACGACTCAGAATATGTGGCAAATTTATTGCAGTCGGTGGGGCCGGCATTTATTGTATAATTTATCGCTTATTATGATAAATTGCTTATTAAAAGAATTTTGATTTATCAAGTTAATGACGCTTAAAACACCCCAAAACGGTCCATTTTGACAAGATTGTTCATTTTACCTTTTTTTTCAACTTTTGTTCAATGAGATGACTGCATTTAGTCATTTTTAAAATATGACTAAATGCCGTTATTGCGTTCAGTTTAGTGATACAAATCACATTTCTTTATATGACTGGTATCTTATAGAATCATGTTACAAATTGGAATGTTTTTCAGGAGCCGTATTTGTGTTTGTGGGGTCTTGATGACAGTGACATGCAGCCACAGATATACAGTTAACTAAAAAAGAACTAATAAATAGTTCCTATCATCACTTTTACTGTTATCACAATAGAATCGTGATAAAAGTTTAAGTTCATATCATATTCCCCTATGCTTATGTGTAACTGGCATTTCATAAAGAAATGTTTGAAAACAATGAATTATTTTAGTGCCACACATTCAGACTCTGCTCCTGTGATATATTTGGTACAAGTTGCTTACTACAGTATGAAATATTCTAGAAAGCAAAGGAGATAATCTTCCACCTTATTTCTGTAAGATTTCATCCAATAATGCTAATTTTTTAGCTCAATCCTCTGACCAGCCACCACCATTCAAGGTGGGCATGTTGTGTTCAAGGTGACAATTTTCCGCTACACACTGTGTTTTGCATGCAACCCAAAAAGGAAAAGTTTAGCTTTTCATGCCAGATCACCATGTTTCACATGTTTGCTGTGTCCCCAGCATGGCTTGTGGTAAGCTCCGCAAAATTATTTCTGCTTCCTTTCAACAATATTATTACTGGTCCATAGGGGGGCAGATTTATGGAGGGCACAACTAATATTGGCCTTCTCAGGAGGCTCTCCCACCTGAGCTGTGGATCTCTGCAGCTCCTCCAGAGTTACCATGGACCTCTTGGTTCTATATATGACTAATCTTCTGCTTACCCAGCCTTACAGTTTATCAAAACAGCCATATATTACTTGGCTGGCAAGTGTGCCACACTATTTCCAGATAATGAATTAAACAGTATTTGGTGCAATGTTTAAAACTATAGAGTTCCAGTTTAATTATCTAACTTTGCATTAAACTTGCATTAACATTAAGCAAAGTGCTCCTTGGTCATTGTGAGGGTGTGTGTTCTCTAGCAAACCTCTGAGGTCTTCACAGAACATCTCGGTCTCTACTGCGATTAAATTACTAACCGTTGGACTTTTGAAGGTAATATTGCCCCTTTACAATTTTGCATTATAGCTAATTTTTGATAACTATCTTTTTTGACAGTGGACAGACAAATGCATGGACAGAAAATTTTATTTATCACAAGCCAAAAATCAAACAAAATCGAAGGAAATAAATTCAAGTTTGTGGTTGCATCGTGACAAAATTGAGAATAAGTTCAGGTGGTATGAAAACATTTGTTGTAAGTCCACACTGGCATGTGTTGCATTGGCTATGGAGGGATGTGGTGACTGAGGGGGAAGGCTGGACCAGAGTGAATTAAGTTGAGGAGGCGGTCATGTAACAGTTGGGTTCAGGCAGAGTTAAAGCCCCCTCGCTTGCTGTGCTGCAGCTGGTAACATTTACCTCAACTCCTACCCCATAAAATGCTGCGCATGTGTGCGTGTGTGAGTGTTTAAGCAAGGAGAGGAGCCTTAAAACATATAAACTCAGCCTAGATTTTTTTTTTTTTTTACAATGGAAAACGAGTAAGAAAAACAGAACTCTTCTTGTTAGAAACACACCATCGCAAGGACGCAAGTGTCTATTACCTTACAGCAAAGAGGAAACGTGAAACTAGCCCCGACCTCCTGAACGGGGCTCATAGATACGTTGGGTTTTTCTTACTTTTAAACAGTTGTTCACACACAACTGCCATTCAGCATCACGTCATCAGCCAATAAGAGTTAAAACAAAAATCCAACTGTGAAGGAAAGTCAGGTAGAGTCAGCATGCACACAACGCATATAGTCAGGGTATGATAATACAGTATTAACACAATCCATTACCGTAATCTAATGGCTTCTATTTGATGCAGAAAAGTTAAACAGAATGCAGAAAAAATAAACTAAAAATTAGACTAACATCTATGTTTTTCATCTATCCATTGTCTACACTCGCTACTACTTTAAACCGCGAGAACAAAATGACTGAAATTTTAGATGCCTTATCAGCAACAAAAACAAAAGCAACTCTATTACTTACTGAAGTAAGAGACATTAATTGTAGATTAGTTATATTAGATCCCTATTTTAGGAACCCTAACCAATATTAACCAATGAAGCACCAATCTGGAACAAGTCTATGTTTTTATATTATTTATTGTCTTACAGCTTATAACCTTCTCAAAAACATCCAAAAAGAGACAAAGTGGTACTTAGCTGTCTGTCAAACACAGCTGCGTTTTCCAAACTGCTCCTTTCATAGTTAATCATAACGACGCAGATGAGTCCTGAATATTTACTCTGCAAGCCCTGTGACATTGGTCACTCTGTGCAGAAGATTAGATCTCAAAAACAAATAATGAGTCAAATATTTGGCAGCAGAGGGAGTACTGCCATTATACGGCATCTGGACGACAACATGCTGGTTTTTTTTAAGAGGTATCTGCTTCTCAAGACTTTAACATCCGTGATTTTTTTATTTTTATTTTCAGAAATTCAATTTCAATCACACACAGGAAAAAACTACTTTTTAAAATCAAAACAACTTGATTACAAGCTGTAAATGCAATTTAATTAAAACTGGTGCCAACTTGAATCAGTTTTCACTTCCACAAGAAACTACAATAATAGAAAACATTAAATATCAGTTCCAACTAAAACTTCCTTCAGCAGCTTAGAGACAGGCTAATGAAGACCAACAATGAAAATTAAAATGATTTCATCTCAATATAATTTCAGATGAAATCACAAATCTTCAGTAATAACAAAAGGCCATATTGGCTCTGGGATAAAATGAGTTGTCTCATTTTATCTCTTTGTTTTGATATTTCCCATCCTCTGCTCTGCATTGAATTGTGCCAACAACTTGCGGTTTGTATCTGTCCTTTATAGAGCCACTAAAGAGGCGACAATAGCAGGTCTAGCAGTGTCAAAACCTTAATTGGGAATGTTGTTTAATGTTGGATACATTCATATATATAGAAAGCAATTTTGTGTTTCTATTTTGTGTTTATTTATAATAAAAAAGAGTTTGCAAATGTATGGGAATACTAATAATTACGTTAGAAAACACATTTCTGCTACAAATATGCTTCAGTCTGATGTCTTTTGTTTATTGTGCTTTGATCTTATTATGTGAAGCTTTTAATTTCCCTGTTGCTGAAAATGTGCTATTTAAATAAACATGACTTCTTCACACTATTCACATTAAATTATCTGAGTTCCTAACTCTTCTTTGTGTCAACAGGATGGTGATTTCTCAATTTTCTTTAAAGCTACAAGTCAGATGGATGAAAAGAGAAATAACTAGAGCAACTATTTTCAACTTAGCCTTCTGGTTGATCCTGTACAGAGATCCAAAGCTTTCTCACTTGTTTTTATTCCAGCAATTTGAGATAAAACTCCCACCACTTTTAGATTTTTCATAGAAAAGACGAAAACTAATTTATCTTTTATTTTCTGCTTTTCTACTGTGGAACATCTGAATGTGCAGCAGACTTTGACAGCAGGCTACACTTGTATGCTGAAACTTTAATCTCACAAGCTAAAAAATGCATCCATTCACATATTTGAAACATTTCTTCATAAACAATTTACAAGCTTGATATGTCTATCTTAAAAAATGTTTGGGACTTTCAGCAACATGCTGTCTGGAGCAGATGATTGATCGATACCTGATCCATGATGGACTCTGGTAGCGAGTCTGATACTTTATTCCATCACTAAACATCTAAAAAAATATTTTACAGTAATAATAAGAAAATATGAATGTTCTCTTCCCTTTATTTTCATTTTTACAGACTAATAACCATCATATGACTTTGTAGTTTTGTTTTAAATATCTGAAATTCTGCCAAACTGGTGACCTTTCCTGTTTTATCTACAGTTTCTTCTCGAGTTTTTCTTCTCATTTTCTCCTTTCACACAATTATTTTACTTTTGAGCAGCTATGAGGTAAAACATGAAACTGCTGCTGCACAACTTAGTTGACAGGCTGTTGCTAGGTAACCAAAGAGCGAGCGAGTTGCTGCCACCAACCTGACCGACTGAGCAGCTGAAGTCTTTCTCTTCCTACAACTCCCAGAATGCCATGTGGCTCTGGATCGGAGTTCAGTGCAATTATTATTCATTTTATTTTGATTATGTTGCAATACATATTGTTATTGATTTGTTGCCCAACCATTAGCTAGTCTAACAACATTTAGAGAAGAAAGTAAGCATTGTAGTTTTCATTTTGATTCAATACGAATAACTAAATTAACAAATAAATTGACCTGATTGCACCAGCTTTTCTGTAGCCCAGCATCATACTCTGAAAGCATGAAAATACCAGTATTGCCAGTATAGGCATGTCATGTTAGCAGCGGTATTAAGCTGAAAATACCACTCTCACAGAGGTCGCACTGTATTACGTGTAATAATTGTGCAAGATCTTTACAAAGAGACTGTAGAAAAGCTTTCAGGGTACAATGTGTGCAGCTGCCGCGCCAACAAACTCCCAGGAGATGCTCCTGCAGATTTGTCTGTGGAAGAGAGGAGAGGAGGTGGAAGAAGCCCCAGGTAGCCTCACAGCAATGCACCATGAGAAACAGGAAGAGACAGAGAAAAGCACTGCTGCTCACATCTTTTCCAGCCAGTGAATCCCTCCGTCTCCCACTGACCAGCTAAATATTGTATCAGCTGGAAGGAGAATCTACCGGTCTCACGACTGGCGGGGATTCTTTTGTTCGATTGTCATTGTTGTTATTTGTTCCTGTATGTAGGAAAGTGCTGGTCTATGTCTGTGTGTCTGTGTGCGTGCCAGAGTGTCAGAGGGCAGATGAAGGGACATCTCAGATTGTTCCACCGACCACGCCGTCACTGAAGTGCTTTTGATTGGTCACTTTGAAGTTACCCGTCTGTTTTCCTCCCTGCCTCTCTCTCTCTCTCTCTCTCTCAGTGCACAGCCGATGTGTGGCGCGCTGCTGCTGCTCGCTGCTCGCTGCTCGGTTCAGAGTTGGATGAACGACCTTGAGCAGTCGCGCAGGGCTGTGTTGCCATGGCAACGAAGCCTCCGCGCAGCCAGTAACAGCTGGATGCAACAGCACTCCCTGAATTTTAGCGGGTGCCACGATGTTAATAAAGCGACTCTACATCTCCTCCTCCCCCCTCCCACCTTTTTCCTTTTTTTTTTTTACTTTTACTCCTCGGTCTTCATCACCGCCTTCATCTCTCAAATCTTTATAGACTCGCATGGAACTGCACTACAAGCTGGCTGCTTTTCTCTTTCTGCGACAATTTAGCTTGTTTTACATGAGCTAATTGAGTCTAATTGATTCGAGTTGGCCATGTGCAGACCTGGCAACCCCGCTGACTGTGAGGCGGAGGAGAAAAAAATAAAGAAATCCCTGACAAGTTGAGAGGACAAAGACGGAGGTAAAGAGAAAGAGCCAGAAATCAAGAGTGAGCCACAAGTTACAAAACAAAACGAAACAGAGAAAAGCGCATTGAGATGGGCACTTGACATTCCTCTCACAGAGGAAATAGCTCTCGGAAAGAAAAAAAAGGCGGCAGAGGACATGAGCTGCACTGAGGCATTCTTGGAGAAAGAAAGGAAATAGAAAGTGAGGATGCACTGCACGATTCTGACAGCCCATCAGCTCAACCCACACATCTCCTTTTGCCTCCTCTCACCCCCCAACTTTCCTTAATACTTAGTTAATCTTTTCTGCCTCACTTCATTCAATACTTAGTCTGACAAAATAAATGGTATCAACTAAATTTAGCACGTTTTTTCTTCCTGGAATGAACAAAAAGATCAACCAGATTGGATATTTCATCTGAGTTTTTTGGTTGTTTGTCCTCGTCATCTGAATAAGGATCTATTTCTTTCAGGCTTTGATGCTGATTTGTTATTAACCACTTTACAGTCTAAAAGACCTGTCTCTACATGATTTTTGAAAGTTATTTTAAACTCAGTTAGTTTAGCCCTCAACAGAAAAACATCCCAAGATGAAATATTAGGTTTGAAGCTTTCTGCAAGATAAATTATAATCAATGCAAGAATATACAAAAATATAATTGTTATTTTTGTAATGATGGTCATGCTAATTGCTAATATGATGGTAAAGCTAATTTAATCAATTAAACGGTGCAGCACATGTCAGCAAAAAGGCAGTTCATAGAGTTTCCCATCATAAAAATACAAAATCATAGAAGACTATTTTAACTCTGTAATGATGGTCTTAGGCTGGATTCACACCAGTCCTGCTTGGTCCACTTTAATCAAACTATAGCTTGTTTATCTGTAAAGTCCAGTTTTGCAGGGGAGGTGTGAACGGACAATTAAACTCTGATGTGGACCGAACTCTGGTCCTCTTATAAACATGGACTTTGGCTCGGTTGGAGTGAATTCTAGTGCAGTTTGAATGCATATCTGAATTCCAAGTGGACTGAAGATCGCTCCAAAAGCAGGAAGTGGACTATAGTGCATGGCATTCTGGGTAAAAGTAACTAAAACAAATGTGCGTGTCTAACAGTCGAGGGAGAAATTGTTCGTCGTCTGAGTCATTTATTATGGAACAAAAAAATAAGAAAAAAGACTGATTTAAAAAAAAACATTTGCATTGGCTACCTTAAAAAAACAATGAGATGTTTTTTTTCTGTTATTTAGAATCTGCTAAAAAAATGTTTTATTCTTTTATTAAAATGTATTAATTTGAAAAATTTATGAATTTTTGATTATAGGACTCATTGATCAAATGCAACTTGGCAAGGAAAAATATTGCATTTCATTGCTTAAAATATTGTCTGCCAGCTAAAAACAACCAAAACATATCTTATCATATTTTTATTTTTATTGTCCATCAACTCAAGCATTCTCAAGTTGTTTGCCTCTGATTGTCCACCTTGTGTCTTAATCCAGCCCAGTTCCCATGAAGAGTGCTCTCAATCACATATTTTTGGTTTCTACTCTCAAAGAGTGAAATAAACCTGAGAAAGCTCATTGCCAGCAAAAGTCACCAATTATCTGTATATTGGGAAAACAAATTATTGAGAGGATCCAGCTGCAAAATCTGACCACAGACACAAGGAAAACACAGGTGAGAGAGAGGTGCTGCCAAATGGAGCATTAGTCACAATGCATCTGTGCACTTAGTTTTCCAAGTGTCTCTGCAGCCCACCAGGAAGGTTTTAAAGATCGAGTGGATAATTACAATCAACATGTTGGCAAACCCTGCGTTGGAAGCCTGATATCACCTCAGCCACTGTGTTTCTACAGTACACCCGCAGGGACAAGCCAAGCAGGAGTTCATGGAGAGGGCATATCCCGTATTTACATATGCTTTTTATATTTCCTATTTGGGAGAGGGGAGGTTAAGCCACTAGTAATTCACAGGCTTCACGTTTAACGTGCAGGAATTCACCAAAACCTGCATCGCGTTTATGGTTTTATCATTTCGTTTAACACAAGTTGACCTCTTTGTTTTGTAACCAAATAAGACAAAGAATTTATAATCTCCTTTAAAACATCACGTTTCATTACTTCGAGATCATAACAGTTTACACATTTTAGGACGTTGTATGAAAATTCTTCTCTTTTCCGCACATACAATTGAACAAAACTGGCACCTACCTCTTCACAAAATAAATATGCTGCTGATTGTGTACTACTATGCTTATAAATTTAAATATTTAACACCCTCTTGTGCCCTTATACCTTTGGAAAACATCCTACAAATCTAATGACATCTCATATAAAACTGCATTATTAAAAAGAACCATCTTTTATACAGTAGCATAATCTGACTGGAAATTGAGCTGCAATTCACTTACAGTCTCATTAATGTAGTACTGTGTAAAAATTAATATACATCTGCCTTACTTGACTTGTACGTTCTCTTGTCTTTCCCATTTTGAGAAGAGGCTACGTAAAATGGTTGTATGCAACACATTGGAGAAGCTAGGATCATGAACCACTTATAATTTTCATTTTGTTCATATATTCACATTGACTTATACTTTTCAGAGTACTTTTTTGCGTTGTCATAGATCACAGATAAAAGAAAAATATCAGCCTTGCTGAGAAACGGTGTTCGCGTGAGACTATCATCACTTCCTGTGTTGTCTTGACTCAAACAGGGCAACAGCTTCTCGTTCAGCAGCTGGAGCGCCGACTCAAACTCACACAGGGCTGCAGTGTGACTTAAACTACTTGTAATGTAATCAGCAGTATTATGCATGTAGCACGGACAGGAATTACAAAATATCATTGTATAAATATTTAGAAAGCTCCAGTTATGGAGGAAAAATCTATCGTATCATATAAAATAAACAAGCAATTTAAATATTTAGCATTTCAAGAGAAACTTCCGTCTCTTCTGGTTGATAAATTAAAAACAATTCAGGCGAGGACAAATAAAAGCAATTTTATAGGCAAGAGATGTTTATAAGAAGTGAGCAAGAAAATCTTTTAAAAAAGAGCTGATTTGGGTGATAAATACAAACTCAACTGACACATTAAACTGCCTGCCAACCTTCAGGAGAGCAGCAGGAAAATGTGTCACTTCACATTTTAGCTTCAAGAAGAAGAAAGAAGCCTTATCAAGCATTGAGCTGAATAACAAAAACATCAGATTATAACTGGAGGTTAAACTCCAGGTCATTGCCTTGTTAGAAAAAGTTGTTACAAAATTTGCGATTCCTTCATATTTTTTTGCTTACATATTTTCCTACATCCTGATTTTCCTCCCAAGCTCTCTGAGAAAAGCCACCACATGTTGCAGCCACAGCTGTGCGCAGCTGTAATGGGGTTTTAAAATAATGCTCCTCAGTAATTTCTTGGAATAAGGATAATCTCAGTCTGAAGTGATTATAAGACGTTTCCTCCTCTGCTGTGAGAGTCATTCAGGCTCCAAGTTTTCTGCCTTTTAGTGAACACATTTATAGAACAGCAGCACAGAGCTCAAGTATTCTGGGACTTTTCTTTTTATTCAGGAAACTAAATTCATCTAGTGCGCTTTTGTTTTGGCTTTTGAGAAATACAAAAGTGGATTTAAATGTTGGAAAAACAGACATGTTTATATTTGAAAAAATAAATAAACATGAAACGACTGTGCTACTCTTTCTATAACATATCAAATTTTCTTGTTTGTTGGACTTAATCGTGATTCGGTTCCTCATCTATTGCTGTTAGGAATAAGCCAGTAATTAGGGCTGAAACAACTAATTGTGATGAATCAATTCTGGAAACAATCGTCAACTAATCTATTTGTAAATAATTACAAATAATTATTTGTATCTCCTAATTATTTCCAACATTGCATGAAAAAGGTTTGTGGAAATCGGTCGTTTTTTTTATCCGATTAATTGTCAGAATCAACAGATTAAACTATTACTAAAATTATTGTTAGTTGCACTTGCAACCCTAAATGTAACACTTCCTGTAACAATAAGTTACACAATAAAATGAGGTAATTTAATACAATTTAAAAAAATATATAGGATCGAATCAGGTGTGCTTGGAGGAGAGATGCGTGAAATCTGGGAAACCTGCTGACATGGAGAGAGAGGTCTCTATAACAACAGCACAACAGAGCCGCTCACTGTGCTGCATTCAAGGCGGTTCGAGGGACAGTGAGAGAAGAGGTCTGCACCGCAAAGAATGCAAACCATCAGAAACTTCCTGATTACACAAGAACAACCTGAAGGGAACAACCTGAAACAGGTAAGCTCTGTTAACCACAGGACAAGCACCCATGCACGCAAACCTCAGGGCAATTAGAGCGAATGCTTAACCTAACAGTCATGTTTTTGTGGTTTCTCAAATGTTTGAGAAACTAGATCGACCAGGATGGGCACAAAGGACAAAAATGCCAGGCAGATATCCAGCAGGACACCCTGCCCGATCCGTCTCCTCCCAGCATTTGAAACGTCCTCCCTCTTTCTCGTACGGATACACACACCCAGAACCAGCTCTGCTGGTGTATGAGGTCCCATCTCCAGAGCCCTCCTCCCCCCTGGAGCCTGACCCAGACGCCAGCGTCCCCAGTTCAGCTTTGTCCGTCTCTCCCCCACCCCGATTCACCAAACATAATGCATCACTGTCACCCTCCTCCACATCATCAATACCACCATCCTTCCATCCACTTAGGAAAACCCCTCACAAGGTTTCCACAACCCAGCCTCAAGGCCTTGCGACCAGGCTGTAGGCGAGTGTGCAGAGCAGCAAAACTGACGGTAAGTCGGCGAAGAGCACAATGCTGTGGCTTCGACTAGTATTGTTGATGATTGATGTATCATCTTAAAATCAAAGGAGCAACACTAAACCTACCCAGGAGGAGGGTGGCAAAATATGTGAAAGTTACATTTAACCCAATGTCATTGAGACCGATAAAAACAGCCTGGAGTGATTTGCAAAACAGGCAGCGAAGACTGCAGGCAGAGACGACTGTCATCATTTTTCTAAATGAATCACTCTGTGTATAAAATTATCTTCACCACAGTTTCACTGAGACCACACTAATCTTTTCAAATGCCTTAAATCTAGGTTCATAATCACAAACATAAGAAGTCAATGACTGCATTACAGTCTGGGATCTTCTAACTAGACACTAGGCAGTTTGAGGATATGAAGGTAAACCCAAGTGTGGCATTTTTACACTCATGTTTGGTCAGCTTTAAATCACCTCTTCTTTTGGACAGGTGTGGAAGCCCATCAGAAATTTGTTGTAAAACAAACAAACACTCTTCCTTTTTTTTCTTCGTACTGGGGCATTAATCTCATGTATAAAGAGTAATATTTATAGATTTCCGTCTCAAATGAGGCAAAACATTTTAACATCCAACAACCAGGGCGGAACTTGACCAAAATATATTACAATTTTTAAATAACTGTTTATTATAATAATTATTATAATCTCTTTCTGGTAAAAGGAAATGGATATCCATGATGATATTCTTTTTATCCACAATAAACATGTCATCGATGTCAAATGTTATCCTTCCAAAGAAAAATATTATGTAACATTTTTGACTAAATCTAACAACTTCATGCCATACTCACCTACTAGGCAGCTTGTTTGGTCAACTAGCAGCTGAAGTTAATGTATGAAAAGGTTAAAAATGTAATGCTAAAGTGAATCAAATCAAGTGAAGATGTAATTTATTTTGTGAAGCGGTAAACCGAGTAGCCCAAATTATACTGGTGTGACAGAAAACTTAGTTTCAAAGCCAAAAAACGTTATGCTCATGCTTTAAGAAAACAATAGAGTGAAATGAGAGTTATCCCACTACATGGAGCATACAGTAGAAATCCCCCTCACATGTTGCTGCACACTGTCCGTCAGCTGGCTGAAACATCGGTCTTACAGATTTTCTTGCCTACAACAAAGAAAAACTTGGGTGAGTATTTGTAAATTTTTCTGGTTGCTAAAAATATGGACAGACGTGGAGTGCAGAGTAAAGCAGAATGCCTGAATTTATCAGGTTTGTTTTGCTTATAAGTAGATTTCAAAATACATAGATTTTATACTGTGTTGTAAATAATAATACACTTTGTTATGTTTGCAGCATTAATTTTGCAAGGTAATTAACTGCCACTAATTTTGACCACTAGCAGAAAGAAAAATCAAGAAACTTTTGTCAAATTTAAAATGTTTGCTTTGTCATAACTTTTCCCATTACCACAAACATTCAGATTTTAAAATACTTAATTTTGAACCTACATAAGTCAGCATAGCAAGAAATTAAATAAAGTCCTTATTCATTTTGAACAAGGAAGATGTCAGAGGAAAAATAAAATAAAGTTTCGTATCCAGTTTGAAAAGTAATAGGAAGAAGCAAAAGCTCATTAAATCTCATTTAAATTAAATTAAATTGTCTTAGCCAAATATTTTTGGACAACTGAAAGTTCTTTTAAAGCGATTTTTAACTGAATTGTTTTCTTTCACGTGTATTTAGTGAGGGTAAATGACAACAAAAAAAAATCTAGTAAATGTGTTTCACATTTTGAGTCAGATGCTATCTACTGAAAAGGGGGGGGGTGACTTTTTTTTATTAATATTCCACAAGCCATTTAATTTTACTGTGGGGATTTGCATGATAAGGTGTAAAATCACAGGTGTGCAGACTTGCGAGGACGCAAGAAACAGCTGAACGAGTTCAAACAAAGAAAGCAAGAGACGGGCTCGAATGAAGTGACAAATAGGGAAACCACTGACAGTACCGAACATTTAGACACAGCACCAAATTATTTCTTCTGATAGTAAAATCTTAAAACAGACTTATTATTAAACTTATTCGTGGATTCCACTGCAATTACCTCAAGCTCTTATCTCTCACCTGCAGTCCACACATCCATTCAACCTGTGTTTGCACACACACTGAAAAGAAGACTGTTATTATCCCCCCTGAAAACCTGTTCTGTGGTAAAGATCTGGTGTCACGCTCAAGGACACGGTGGCTTTTTCTTTTCTTTTTTTCCCCGCATGTGTGCGCACACAGACAAACACACAGCAACACATGCCTGGCTGTGTCAGGGATCAAACCTTGAACCTTGCGAGGCGCAGGGCACAGGCGCAGCGGCGGGAGCGGGAGCGGGAGCGCACAGGGCCGCGCTGCTGCCCCCTGCAGACCCGCACGGGCACGTTTTATGACGGCGAACAGAAACTGCCAAATCCTTCTTTCTTCCGCTACACACACAAGCACACATTTAAAGACAATGCATCGGTTATTCAGTGCACAGTTAGGACACATCGCAGAGCCGCTGCACTTTTTTCCTCTGCGCTCTTATAAACACACAGTCCGAGCGTCTGCGTCCATGCACGGGGAATAAAGCTGTAAAAACCCAGCAGGGTCATCTTTGGGCAAACATGCTGCATACAAGTAAAGAATTAACAGCGTTTCGATTCCTTCAAGTTACGACAGGGGGGAGGTTCAGGTGCGACTGTCCCAGCCTTTGAGACCAGACGGTTAGAATATAACCATGCGCTGTGTTGAACTGTGCAGAAACCATGTTTAAAAAAAAAAAAAAAGTGTGAAAAAGAAGAAAAAAAACTTCCCCGTGTTCCCTGAGCTCTATGTTCAACTGTGATCCAGCAGCAGCAGCTTGCGCGTAAACGGAGCCGCTTGATCCGCCAAGTTAAGTTGATTAAAAGCTGCACATCGACTCCGTTTGCAGCCCCGACTTGTCACACAGACAAGTGCCAACAGCCGTGCGCCCCAGAGCAGCGATCAGCGGGGTGATCTGCCTGCTGTCATGCACTGAGAGACCGCGCACTGTGCCCTCCGCAACGCACCGATACCCGGCCAGTCATCGGTGTGTGTGTGTGTGTGTGTGTGTGTGTGTGTGTGTGTGTGTGTGCGCGCGTGTGTGTGCACCGCCACTGTGGAGACCCGTCTCAGTCCATTTCCGACTTGTGTCGACATGCAAACCGCAAACAAAGTCCGGCTTAATTAGCTGAACGTCGTAAAGCACGCAGCGCGGTCTTACCTGGAGAAAAGCGTTATCTCCCTCCCGGATCGATAATTTCTTCTTTACACCATTAACTCTCCGCCATCTTCGGCACTGTTTGTTTAAATGGGAAACACTCCCGGAGCCCTTAGCCAGGTCTGTAAGTTGAGGAGGCGCGGTCGCTTCTGGGGAAGCGAGTTCGGAAATGAGGAGCAGGGAGTTGGCGGCTGCCTGGTTCAACACGGAAACGGACTACAGACGAGACTCCACCAGACCGGAGGAGGAGGCGGAGGAGGTGACAGAAAAGGCACCGTCTGTCTGGCAGCCTACAGACGAATGTCAGCCACTGAGGAGATAATGATGTCTCGGTGTCTCATCTGTTCACCAAAGGACATGTACCGAGTCTACAAATCAGCTCTCTCAAGTTTTTCGCCATTAAATTAAATTAAATAAAGTTCAATTGCATTTCATATAAAGGCTGAATGCAAATTACCAGAGCCAGCTCAGGTTTGTTTGAGGCCCCAAGCAGAAATTAAATTCCTCACCCATTTAGGGGCTCAGCAAGAAGTTGCCCTCATATATTTTCTTTTCATATATATATATTTTTTTATATCTGGGAAAACAAATACGTTTTTCATGTTCACCAAAACTCTGTTTAATATCACCAAAAAACGATTATTTATCAAATAAAATTAAAAAACACTGACCAAAGTGGAGATTTGAGGACACAAAGTCTTTGTGTTTGCGTCTGTATTTTCGAAAGTGGAGATTTATTTGTGGTCTGGCACATTACAGTCTGCAAAAAATAATTCACCAATATATCCATAAAGTTGCTTTGACATGATTCCCGGTCGATGTTGTCTTGTGTCTTATCAACTTTATGCTCTAATATGATACTTACAAGTAGTTTATCTATAGTAAGACCAAGATATCTGTCCACTCAAATGAACTTCCGGGAGCCATGTTTAATTCCTAATAACGAGTCCTGTTTGTTTTGAAGCAATCTGATTGGCTGACGTAGGTTTTAGTTTTGCGCTACACTGCCCTCTATGCGTGCGGCATGTTTAAAACAACCACGTGTGAGATGAAAACTTTTCTGAAACCAATTCTGGGAATACAATGTTTTATTTTTATTTTTTGTTTTCTTAATGTAGCAGAGATATTAATTTTTATAAATACCCAGCTATGTGTGTACAATGCCTTTCAGATGAGTTTTGGACTTTTTTTTTCCAGGATCATCAAACAAATTAACCTTTCAAACCTGGACTTTGGTCTAGTAAGATATCTGGGAAAACTAATACATTTTTCTGCGGAACATTATATTCATGGGTGGGAAAGGTCTATAGGGCAAAGCCACTTGATAATGTTTGGATTGTTGCCCAGACTTTTTCATTTTGGACACTGACCTTAATTAAAGCAAGTGAAGCTTGTCGTAATTTAGATGCTTTATGTTCTTTTTGTCATGATTTCCCTGTTTCTTGCCATGATTCATGCTGCTCCTCCATATATTTTCCTTACCTGCTGATTTGCTCTTTGCCCTCACCTGTAGCTCTGCTCCTTCTGCACTTGTTGGCAGCTGGTTGCTGATGGCTGTCACCTGTGCTGCTGTCTACATAAACTTTTACTTTGTAATCTCTTGGGATGAGATTTTCTGTTGTCAATCACTGGTCAAGTATCCTGATTTTAACTTGACCAATTTTTTTGTCTTCTGTCACCTCTGACTGCTCTCTGCCTTTTCTGATCATATCTCTGCATTTTTATGGGACACCATAAAATACAAAAGGTCTAATTTCCCTTTTCTGTTGCTGGCCTGGACTATTTACCAGACCAATAAACTCAAAGTGATCTTTAACTTCACCACGATGAAACCAGATCGTCTCCACTCATCAAGGATTCACCACTTCCAGTTACCAGCACATGGAGTTCCAGTTTCTGTCCTTCAGGTGAAACAATCGCCAGTAAATGGGCCCTCTTCTCTGTCTTGCCGTCTTTACTTCAAATAATCCAGCATGTCAATATTCAAGTCTCCAAGAAAGAAAGCCAAAGATCTCTGGCAGAGATGCTGCCCTGTTCCTGCTTAGACATTTTCACATTTCTTGTCAATAAAAACTGTTTTACATTTATGAGGTTGTGGTTTCTGTTTTGGGTTCACAACATCACACTTAAACACTAATTTAAATTTCAATAAACAAATTACACAAGGACATAGTTGACATCAAATACTGAATCATAACTCCTTTTGCTCGTTCTAAAGAATCAAACACCCTCAACCTAAAACCCACCTTGACGTTTACCTCTCTGCACTGTAAATATCCGGTTATTTGAACCAAATGCTTGTATTCGTTACATATCCCTCCAGTTGCTCATTGTTGCAGACAAATACTAAATGTCACTTCACATCCTGTATCCTTTACTGAACTGGTCCTGTTTCCCCGGAGGGGTTGTGACTTCTTCAGGCCACGCGTCTCTCATGGATGAGACCCATATGTGGGCTCCATATGCAAGCTGGCAGGGTCGACGACGAGCAACGGCGTCGATGCTTGGTGGCCTATGAACTGGGATGGAGAGCTCCGAAATCCGTCGCCATGGTGATGCCAGACAGACAACAGCACAGATACACGGACAGATAAAAAAAAAGGAAGTGACAGAGACAGAAAGAGATCCTGCTGTGTCAATAACACTGAGACTGAGCAAGAGGAGGATGCAGAGAGAGAGAAGTGAGACAAGATGATGGGATTGTGGAGTACAGTTAGGAGAAGTTGAAAGATGCAGGAACATGAACACAGATTAAAAGAAATTGTGTCTGTTGCCTAAAAGAGGAAAATATAAATGTGCTAAAGACGCACATATAGGTGAAGAAATGAAAAAAGCTTGAAGTGTGGCAAGGAGGCAAAGAGAAGGATTCATTTGAAAAAGTAAAGTATGAATCCTGCGGTGCATCGGATGGCATAAAACACGGATAAGGAAAATTAATGTTAAAATATTCTGGACAGTGCTAAAGAAAGAATAAGGACATAAGATATTAGGCTATATGAAGAGATATGAGAAGAGATATGTGAAGAATAGAAGCAGAGATTTTTTTCATTACTGGAAAAAATGTGTCTTTTTCTCAGAATTTTGACTTTAATCTTCTGAGGACAAAAATAAAAAATTTTGAGAAAAAAGTAAAACATTTTATGATGCTGCATTAATTAGTGTCATTATAGATAGAAAAAAAATGGAAGAGGAGATTTCCATAAAAAATGTAAAAGACTTTTGGAAATTTTGTAAGTTGTGGAAATGTCCATGTTTTTTTAGAAAATGTCTGAGTTTTCTTGGCACAAATTCACTCCTCTTTTTCTTCTACCTACAGTGACCCTAATACTTTTACGGGAAAAGTCTGAATTTCTTTTATTTTTCAGTGGTGCTATTCCTCCTCTATACAAATCTCATGTAAAAATGCTGCTTTGCTATTTTCTGAATTTCTTTAAAATTCCCAAAGCAAGTTGCACCAAACACATCCAGGTTGCAAACATCATATTAAATCCATTTGCTCATTTTTTTTCCCATTGGGCTGCAGTTTTCCTCTGTTCAGCCACAGCCACCATAGACTCAGTGACGTTATCAAGGAGATAAAGAAACATTGTTTTATTTTTTAATTATTCCTTTAATTAATTGAGGATTCTGGCTCCTGCCCAGAGGAGGCAGTCTTAGAAACATTTAGAACAACATCTGACTGGAGGAGTTACAGTCAGAAAAGTTCTTCAAGCTGAGCTCTGGGTCCGGTTTGGGGTCGCCTCCCAGTGGGATGGGTCCAGAAAACCCCCCCGCCAAGGGTCAGTGGCATCAAACTCTGAACCACCTCGACTGACCCTGTGAATGCAGAGAAGCAGTAGCTCTTATCTCTGAGTCTAACTAGCACCGCACTTGAGGAAGAAGTATTTCAGCTGCTTGTATCAGATTTGTTTTTGTTTCTGTCTCAGTAAATATGTCTGAACTCTAGGTGAGGTTAGAAAAATAGGTGAGCTGCTAATCTGAGATGTTCACTGTTAGGTTGAGCTCTTTTTTCACCCCCACAGGTTTGCATTACTGCTGATCTGTCAATCCATCACCTGCGGAAAGAAGTGAATTTGGTGCTAAATTCAATTACGTCATTGCATAATTAATTAGCCAATCTTTCTATTTATTATGCTGAAGTGAATTATTTGCCATCCTGTTGAACAGTTTCTATCACGCAACAAAAAAGAAAATTAAGTTTCTTCATCAAGAGCAGTGACTTATATACAAAATCTGATCTCTTTATTTCTAATTATGCATTTATTTATTAAGGTGTTTATAAATACAAAACACCATGATGGTCCAATTCCTTCAAATGGACATTTAACTCGCTTTGATCTAATTCTAAAGTCCTGATTGAAACATTAAAATAAGGTTCTTCTGGGACATTTCTCAAAGCTGTTGTTTTAGCTAATTTTACTGATAAATATTTACTGAATGGTCCAATGCTTTCAACAATAGTATCTGCTAATATTACTTGTTGGGTGATTTTCTCTTGAATTTTTCTGTCACCTCAAAAAACAATGGATTTTGACAATGCTGCTATATATAGGTGAAATATAAATATAATACACTCCCAAACCCATATGCAAACTGACTAATTACATTTTCATTCCACATGCTTATTTGAGTTGAGTTGTCCATAAAGAACAACATTTGGTTTTGGACAAATTAGTATTTAATATCTACTTTTTAACTAAACTGAGAAATAAATTACAAAACAAGGAAGAAAAAATATCAGAAATGAACAATAAAACTAAATCTAATTTCTGGAGAGGAACAAATTAGAACACCCCAAAGCACACTGAAAAAACACGCCAACTTAAAAAGTATTTTTGGCCAAGTTTCTAATACAAATATTTTAGCACATTTGATTAGTTTTTCACAGATTATTTCACAGATTTTAAGAAAATTCAACTCTGTAAGCTTATTATAGGCCTCACCACATAAATATTCCTGATCTTCTTTTCCTTATTTTGACTCCTATTGGAGCATTTTCAAAATGCGTTAAATTAATCAATCTTGACCTGTCAGAAATCAATTTGAAGGATTATTTCTGACTATTTCCTTGGAACTTCTACACAAAAAGAAGCAACATTTATTTGTCTGAATTATTTCACAGGGGGGAAAAAATGAACGTTTCAGTCAAAAACCCAGAGGCATCTAAAGCTAATCATTAATACAACAGAGACCTAAGTTTCTTATCAGCGCTTCATTTTTCTATCTTTTTTTAATTTTCTGTGAACTTTACATTTCAGATCCTTGAACAAATTTCTGTTTCAACTTGAGTAAATACAAAATGCAGTTTTCAAATGATCATTTAAATAATAAAGGAAAAAAGATAATTCGTAAAGGACATTTGAAGGGAAAGCAGTTTTGCAGTTGAAAGGTCAAATCTGATGTTTTTTGTGTGCACTAGAGTTGTTATGACATCTGAGCAGTTCTACTTAGACTCATCCTCATACATTTTTAGCCTCCAACTGACGGTAAAAAGTGCAACATTTACTGTTGCTTTTAAAAACAGCTCAAAGTAAATGTTTCTCTTTGTATTTTTTTAATCATTCATATTTGAGCCATTCTGCAGTTTTCTTTATTCTAATGTTTCCATTTGCTTATTTTGGATGGTTAATAGCACTATGGTCAGCTATTTAATCTTGAATGTGAAAATAAAGTTGATTTGATACAGTTTGTTTTCATTTCTTTGGCAGTGTTTTGTTTGGTGGAAAATATTTTATCATGAAGATGCTTTTTCTTTTTTTTTCCATGAGAATCTAGAGGACTGCAGAGAGAGCTGCGGGAAGATGAGAGGAACGAGGAAGCTGTTTAAAATTCGAAACAGGTAGTGACGAGCCTTCAGGAAGGAGGTAGAACATCTCCCAACATGCACAGATACACACACACACACACACACACACACACACACACACACACACACACACACACACACACACACACACACACACACATTCATGCTTGGATGTGTGCAGAAACATATGCAGAGCGCACCGGCAGATTTGTATGTGGAGTTAATTTGAATGGTCAGCTGTGTGACTAAATATAGGCCTAATTATTCTCATAATGAGACAGGACATAGAGCAGGTTGGCTTTGTGCTGCTAATAAGATAAAACACAACATTTCAAAACATCAGCTTGGCCTGTAGAAAACTGTCTCCAGCCCAAGGCGTTTCTCAAGTGGCCCTCAGGTGAAAACATAACAAATCCGAGTCTCAGATGACATTCCTGAACAGAACTTCATGCTGGGTTGTTTTCTGTTTTTACATCTCATTTGTCCTCAAATTTCATGACAAATCTGTTGTGTTTTTTATTTATTAAGCTGTTTGTTACTACAGTTTATTTTTAATGGTAACATGGATAAAAATATACACAGAATGAATATAGGAGAGATGGGAAAACAATAATTGCAATACCTCAACTAATGACTAAGGTGATGTGCTCGGCTCCCATTTTAACCCATTCAAACTCAATTTCTATACAGCTGAGTTTTACTCCAGCATAAAAATTAAGTGAAAATAATTTTTTTACAAGCAGTTTGATGGAGTCTTTGATTTTATGCTCTAAAAATCACATAAAAATGTAAAACTTATTGTGAAATCAAAAATAAGCTTTAAAACGCTTATAGATGGTAACACCATGACTAATTTATTCAGGTCCTGATGTCCATTAGGATGGACATTCAAAAATATTTTTAAATATTTTTCAAATTAACTTCAAATTACACTGAGAGTAATTTTATTACACTACCATGAATTTAAAGAGATATTTTAATGTCACGGTAGCCTAATAAATACACAATAAATAACAAACTAGTTGTTTACATTTTTACTCAACACAATGAGATTTGAAAGCAGGAAGGGAAGCAAGGGATCAACCTATCAGTCTAAATCCAGTGAGGTTTAGAGAAAGGATGACGTCCTCGTAGTTGGACGTGCGATTAATTGGTCAATGAGTAACCGATCAATAGTGAGCATCGTTCAAATGCAAAATTCCTCATTTTCATTGGCTTAAATCCAGAAATCATCAATTAATGAATCAAATTTATTTGTACAGCATTAAAATCATCATTAAAAACACACACAGACAAAAATACAACGTTGTAGTCCACAATTGTCAAGTGTCATCATTGCACATCAAAATATTGATTAATGTTTCACTGATTATGTTTCATAATCAACTCTAAACAGGTGTGTAATCAAGATTTAAAGGCACTCAGAGATTTAAAGGCATGTCCCTCCCAGTGAAGTCTGGAGGGGTTCAAATTACAGACAAACTTCATTTCTGTTTGTCCCTCAGCATCCTGCAATGCAAAATCAATACAATATGATTGAGCAGTTAAAGAAGAAATGGTGCAGTTGTTAAATTGTTGGCCTGAAACCCTCAGGGGACCATAAAGTTGATCTTTGTGGAAAAAAAACACAAACAAAAAAACAGAACAGAACGGAAATGCAACAACTGAGGAAGAAAGATGGCGTCTGGGCCTGCGTGTTTACCATCTCAATGCACAAACTGGGTGCCAGGAGAGTTTAGGCAACAAAGAGATTGATGAGACTGTGTAAATTCATGTGACCCGGTGGTGTCAGCTGCCCCATTTACTGACTGAACCGTGCTGCCGTACATGTGTGTGCGCTTGTTAAGTGCTCACCTTCCAGATCCACAGCCTGTCGTTGCGCCGCTTCGTGCTGGTATAGAAAGAGCATTGTTAGCTCATTATAGTTAGCTTCATATAATCATGGAGTTTTAGATCATATTTCTATATTATGTTCAAAATAAAAGCAGTTCAGCACCACATACCAGATTAAAAACTGCTTTAGTGGATATTATATTTCTTCATGACAAACATATTAGTTATGCATGTAGTAGAAAATGGAAAACCACCAGAGTTGGGATGTACATGCTGCTGATGTTTTGTAAGTTAATCATGAATTAACAGAGATGTGTTTAAAATAATTGTTTATCAAATGCTGGAGACAATGGATCAGTTTCAAAGCACTGAAATAGTAGAAGAAGTAATTTTGTCCTATTCCAAAGAGGAAATGTCCTGTAAACAGATGTATTATTAAAAAACAACCAGAAAGATAGGAGGAGTATCTTTGCTCCTCCAACATTAGCTCTGTGTGTTATTCAACAACAGTTTAAAACAGGTTGTGACCAGCTGCATGAGAACAGACTGAGCTGATCTGGCTTTATAAGATTTATTGCTAAATCAGATTGAAAAGGCCAATGAAAACCTCTTGGTGATCTGATTAACAAAACAGCATCGTGCATTTGCATAATCTGATCTGTTTTTATCTGCTGGCATTCAATATATATTCGTTCTGTGCCTGTTTTGGGGCACGATTGTTTTTAAAGATACTATTCAATAAAAATTCAAATGTTATGAGATGGCCAAGTATTGAGTTAAGATTAAAATGCTGTATGAAAATTGTTTGAACAAGTGGATATTGAGCTCTGCTTGAGATATTTTACAAAGAAAAATAGGGAAAATTTAATCCTCCAGAGGTTCACAAATAAATTTAAAGTCTGCATTTTTTCCCTTCTACTTCACAATTATTCAGCACATCATATAAAGAATATTTACAAAACTCACAGTTCTGTGGCAGTGCTAATGTTTCTTTCCCATCACATAAATCCAGCTCTAAAAGCAGATTAACATTTAAATTAGCATTTTTAATGAGTCACTTCTAGTTATTTTGAAATCAATGAATTTTTGTACAAAAGCAGTGCTGTTTAAACTTACAATCTTTCATTATTTTTTGTCTATTATTCTCTGCTCTATTTTTCTCCTTTATTTCCCTTGAGATTTTTTTTACTTTTTCACATTTTTAGTCAAATTGAAATGACAGGTTTATTGCCTTTTATTAGCATTTTACTTGATAGAACAACACTAAGTGGGGTGGCACTGTAAAGTAACAGGAAACTGATGTTTTTTTACAAATTAAAAATCTGAAAAGTGTGGTGTAAATTTGAAATTAGTCCCCTCTTAACTTTAATATACTTTCCAAAGTGAAGAACATCCCTCAAAAGTCTCAATTTTTAAACTTTTAATAATTCTTTCAACAAATATTTTTGGAGTTATGCACTTCACAAATTTGTCTATAATTTGCTTTTAAAAATTAAGGAACCAACAAATAAGGTGTTTTGATTAGATGAGACAAAATGTTAACTTTTAGATTTGCAGGCTAAAAGCTATTTGTGGTGGAAAACTAATTATCCATCCTGAATTCAGGATATTTCCAGTAGAAATTAGCTGAGCTGGAGTTTTGCCTTCCGAACAATCTTAAATACTCAACCAGAGATACAAGAATATGGTTTTGATCCCAGTCAAAGTTCAGTCATGATCGCTATATGCTTTTTCCTTTTTTGAACATATAAATAGAGAAAAAACTCAGTTTCCAGATGTACAAAGCTGGAGGAGACGTACAGAACAGGTTTACTGCTGTAGGTGAGTTGAAACAAATAGATGCTTATCGTTTCAAATGTTTGTTCTTAAAAATAACTGTAATTAAAAAATGAAACCCCTGTTTCCTTTTCCCTGCACTACACAATTAATGCACAAGTTTGAGTTGATCTACCCGATAAAAATTTCCTGGATCCAACAAACACGGGTTTGAAAACTCTCATCTCCCAGACTCTGTTATTCAGCAACATTCTTATCAAAGCGTTGGCTTAATATCTCGTCTTTAGAAATCATTTTGGCCACTCTTCATTAATGCTCATTAGATCGTTCCAGATGTTTTCATCCCATCTCCACCCTCCCCTTTCATCAGTCTGCACCTGCTCTACAACACACCTCACTTGCACACTTCCCCTTTCCTGCTCCCCCTTAAATGACCAGGAGGGTTCTGAGCATTTTCATGTCTTCAAGCTAGGTGGATCACCATAAATAAACCAGACTGGGAAAGCAGCTGCTGTCCAATTTTCGTATTTGGGACAATCAATGATAATAACACTAAAGGGCTACAATACTTCTGAGAGATTAAACGCTCTCTCCCTTTCTCTCCCTACTCTCCCACACACAAGCTCCTGTCCTGCTAATTGTTGGCTATTAGTCTGCAAGTCTGGGATTACATGTCTTATTAAATACAGAATTCCAAATGAGCTTCGTTAAACAAGAAAGTACTCCCAGTTTAATGAAGCTAATTTATATGGAAATTACACATAATACTGACGATTCAGCGGGACATTTATCCTCATTGGATGGAGGGGGGTAAACGAAGGATGTCTCACTCGCTCCCTGCTTCTTAAACTTTTTTTTCCCCCTTGCGTTTTGGGACCACCTAGAGAATACTCCGTCCAGCGCTGTAATGTTTGGGTTTAGGATGCAGCCATCAGCGAGCGCCCGTGCAGTGATGGAGAGCATGTTAGTGAACTCCTGTCCTTGTGCTAACCCTGCAGAGCTTCGGCCTGCCTCTCTGGTTCCCTCTGATCCATCAAGCTGTCTGATCGGCTGGAGAAAAGCCATTAGTCTGAAACAACACAATGCATGGGCTGGGAGCTGCAGGTGTCTCTTGTCTGTGCTGTGATTCTTCTTCAGCCTTCATGGATGTCACATTTCCAATGCTCCAGCTGTCAAAAAAACAGGAATCCGTAGATTTTCTGCATGAAAAACAGGATTATATCCAGATTAAGATATTTTTCAGACGATTTTTATTGCTTCTTTGGCCCTTCTGTCTGTGCGAGGGTGATGTGCAAAATATTTCTTCATAAAACAATGTTTCTGTCTTTCTGCCACTGAGTACTGATTTATTAATGCAGGTTTGTTTGCAGCCATGCCCTCAAACTGCCTCTGTCCCTCAGGCAAGCAGCTCCGCGTTGCCCCCTGGTGGTATTTAGGTAAAACAAACAGACGGCTGTCCACTTTTCCTTCTCAATTATTGACCTTTTAGACCCATCTCACATACTAGGCAAAGGCCGACACATCCTGGAATACAGCTGCATTAAAAAAAGTATTTCAGCACATCTACTGAAAATGTGAAGCTTGTAAATACAACCATATTTTACTAAAATATAAAAAACACAAAAATCTTACCAAGATTGTGTATGAGGTCTAGTGTCTAATATACATGAAATAAAAGAAACCAACTTACAAATACCTTTTCAAAACATATTGAAGCTTGGTTTACATCAATAATTTCTTAATATTGATTTAAAATGACTAGGTTTTTCACCTATAACATGGGAAGCGTGTCTTGTAAGTGAAGTAATCTGCCACTCAAACTAGTACATCTTAAAATATTAGGAAATTATTTACTTAAAACAATCTCCCCGGGCTTACTGAAAAGTTATATGCAAGTTAGTTTTGCCCTATTTCAAGTGGTCCAAGATATTTGCACTAGAAACTAGAACAAAAATACTTGGTAAAAAAGTTGTTTTTGCAGTGTTGAAGATAAATATCTGGTAATTTTGGCTTGGTTGATAAAAAAAAAAACAATTAGCTACTCTGAAAACATAAACACTGCTTAAAATGAATAAGTGAGAAATTTCATTATGTAAATTAAGCCCCACAAAGTCACGAGGAAGATTGCTAACTTGACAGCTGTCCAACAAAGAGGTTACAGAAGGTCATTGCCAAAGCAGCAGATGTTCCCAGAGGGATGAATCAAAGTGTATTAAAGGGACAATTGAGTGGAAGAAAAAAGTACACAAGCGACAAGGGATAACCGCAGTCTGGGGAGGACTGTGAAACAAAGTCTTTGTGATTCTTTGGGAAAGAATCAGTAATGAAATGACATATTCACAAGTTATTTAGGATGCAGTGGGACGTTCTGCAGTCAGTAATAATTTAGGGCGGAGTGTCATTATGCTGGACTTGGTCCAATGCACCTCATACTTCCATCTATTCACAACTTTATAAAAGTGCTGATTTCATTTTCCAGCAGGACTTGGCGAATACCAGTGTTTCCAAAGGTACCAACGCCTTTTGGTTGATTTCCAAGCAAACTCATCAGACTCAACTATGAAGATGAGCTGAAGTGCACTTTGAGAGCAAACTGGACTTTAGCACGTTATTACATCAATGTCACACTATATTAATTCACGCAAAAGGAACCCAAACCAATCTGAATGCACATGCTACAGTACATGCTTTTTGGTAGGGCGAAACATTTTTTGTTTTGTTCTTATGCTTAGATTCACATTTTTAAATTTTACATAAAAATTAGCAGGAATCAACACTTTAAACATATCGAACTGTGTAACTCAAGCAGCAAAAATATATGTACTTTTCAAATGTTTTCTAGTTTATCAAAGTGAACCTGTAAATAACAGAGGGCTTCACAGCAAATACACCAAGAGTGTCTCCTGCATAAAATATATTTTCCTCAATGGTCCATTTTAAAAACATGATTGTTCACAGCCATCATAATTTTCTATGCACTTTGTGTGTTCTTCCATCAAGTTTCCATGGAGACCGATGAAGAGATCAGACAAAATTATGCTAAAAACATATGTTCAAGTTTTGGATAGTGAACAAAAGCTTTATTCAAACATGAAATAAAAAAAGTGACAGAAACAAACAAAACAAATGAGCAACAATTTGCATAAATATATATTTATATCTATCTATATATATTTTCAGAGAAGGTCAGAAGTGACATATTTCAAAAGGAAAATATACAAAAACATTATAAAGAAGCTGCAAATTAAAAAGAAAATCAGGTACAATTCAAAAAGTACGATAAATGTGCCTCTTTAATGTTTAGAGATTTTTTTTATATCAGGAGAGTTGAGGACTAAGAGGCTCCACATACATCTATTTCCTTGCTGCTTTCTGTTTCAGTTTTCAGCAATCACAAAAATGCAGTCCAGTTCCAATAGCAGTGTTGCAGTGCATGATGCACACAATGCAAAAAGAAACAAAAACAACCAACAAGAATTATTCTGCTAAGATTAAACTTAATGTTTTGTGTCAGAGTGAGGGAGGGAAGTTTTACATTTTCACAGGGAAAAATGCACATACTAAACTCCTGCTCCAAAAAAACCCAAAACGTCCCATTGAAACTATAAAAAACGTGAAGTTGTGAAAGCTGCAAGGTACATCTGCAGCTTAGTGTTATACAACAGAGTACAACTTGCTCTAATAAGGCCATGATTTTACATAAACCAATAGGTTATATAAAGTTTACACTCATACCACAATGTGTATACACTTAACAATTCAGCAAGCGTCATTCTATTTAAAAATAATATCCCAAACAACTCATAACATGGATGCAGAACAAATATTCACATGTGTATACTAAACAGTCAATTTGAACAGTTTTCCTCCCCTTATAAAAATAGCTTAAAAATCTGACGATTTAGTACAGTGTACATTTCTCCCTCTTTTTTATATATATATATATATTTTGCTTCTAAAATAGTTTAATAAGAGGCTGGTATTTTACTCCACTGCTCTTCCTTTTCTCCCTTGACAATGCCACACAAATGTTACACAAATTGCTCTTAAAGGCAACCAAAATCCCCAAGTTGCTAAAGCCTGGATCCCTGTGTTCGTCCAAAATCAAATTTACTGGTCAGAAGATTGACAAACTAATTCAAACCTGCTGAAGAAATTATGATAATCTCAATAAGAACAGCCAATTTAGTCCCTGCTTCAGGCTTTATCAGATTTTAATACATATATTTACAAACCCAGTAGCTTTAAAGTTTTGTAAAACAACACAGAAATGATTAATTAGATCTGTCTAACATTATGGATGCTTTAGTTTCTACTGTTCTTCCAATTCTCCCATTTCTGATCATTGACAATTATTTTGTCACAACCAGTGACTGTAGGTCATTGACAACACAGCAGACCAAGAAAGCTATGGGACTAACAAAAAATAAGCAACTTTATAACTTTTTTCTGACTCAACATAATAGTTGTTACTGAAGTGTTGTTTTCTGGCACAGTTGGCTACATGCTAAGCTACTAGCATCTTTACGCTTCGTTTCAAAATGACTTGCCCCAACATTTTCTGTGAATTGTTAACAGAATAAAAAATGTTCTCCTGCTTCAGAAATATTGTTTTTGGAGCTGTAAACCGTAATGCCATTGTTTCCCAATGTGAGCAGAAAACCATTGGGTGAAAAAGGCTTCAAAGCTAAACAGAAATTTCAGGTTTGATCAACAAATAACTTCATCGTTTTTCGAAGTGTTGTGGAACTAAGTAGGCCAGAATTTAAAAAAATGGCATGGAAATCAAACGGTGTAATGGCAGATAGTATATCAACACTATATATCAATATGTATGTCATCTTAATGACTCAAATAGTTTATTATTAATAAATAAATAAAACCCAATCAGAAACACCCATACAAACGGACCTTTCATCAGAACTAGGACATCCCAATTATAAATGTAATATTATTTTTTTTTTTTTTACAATTAGTAGGAATAATTGTTTTTGTTTTTTAAATAAAAGCATAGAGCATGTTTAACAATTTCTGTGTTAATATTTTGAAATCATGGAATATTTAGGGCCATCGATCTCAGTCTCTACTCTGTTAGCAGCCATTTAGTTCAGACTTTCCTGGTAAGGAACATCATGCCAACAGAAACCTCATCTACGATCAAAGAGTGCATGGGCAATGTCAGGATCATTGAAAAGGCGAGGCAGGGAGACAAGAGCATGCCCCAAGTGGCAGGGCAGACACATTAAACACAGAAGCATTTAGTATCGCACCAACCAAAAAAACTAAATCAAAACACAAGTATCCACAATTCAGTGTTTTTACACACAGAAGCGTTTTGGGAGCCTTAGGCAGGTCATACCAGAACAGATAAAAAAAAGTATAACACCAGTGGTGAACAGAAAAAATAATAAAAATATCCAACAACAGGCAGGAGTCATTGAACAGATTGTCACTTTTCCATGCTCCGCACAGGCATGTTTTTTATTCCTTTAAACAAGACGAGCAATAAACCATCATTCCCAGCTATAATTTACGAGCTAAACAACACTGTACACGCACGAGAACAAATGCACACGCATACAAAACACAGTCCCTCACAAACACACCTCCCATTGAACCATGGGACGCAAGTTATGGTGTGAGCGGTAAATAGCTTGTCCCCTGATACCAAGGGGTTGCAAAAAAACGCAAACAGAAGGAGTGATATAAACCCTCAGCATTTGTAAGGACACTTGGAGAAAGATTGTTTTGTTTGGATTGAGTAAATGCAGTTGCTATGTACCACTGTGTTTGCTGGTTATAGCTTTTAAAAGCCTATAAAATAATAACTCTGTTGTTTATGACAAAAATAAATAACTGAAACATCTTGCAGCAGTTGTTAAAAAAGGTCACTTAAAGTTTGTGTGTTTGTAGTAGTATGTAAAAGATGCAAACTCAACAGCACAAGGAACTAGCCGTAAAAGCCTTTAGCCTGAAACCATCATGCATTGCCATAGAAAAGACCAAAATGCATCCTCAGCAAACATAATTTCCATCATGCCAATATAAAGAGTTAACTGTATACAAACAGTACAGTACAGCATCACAAGATTACGGATTACTCTTGGTGAGTCTCCCATCCCGGACGGACCCCCAATCCAGGTTTGAATACCAGAGTAGTGACTGAAATATTTAAGTGCCTCAATCCTGAAACATGTCGGACTTCAATGGCAGAGGTCGTCAAATAATGGCAGTAAATGTTCTGAGAGTTCAGCACGGGCTCTGATGTTCACCAATATTTGCCTCTCGCATCTCATTTTGCATCTATTCCTGGAGAACAGCAGAATGCTTAACGACAAGGCCAACACTTAAAATAACACCCTGTGCTGTTAATCTGTGCACTGAACCCTTTATGTTCCCCTGAAGTTAAGTATTGGCCTTGCAAGGAATTATGAAGGGATTCCATCTGAAGAAGTATTCCGTTTTTAAATTTTTTCCAAGGAGTGATCGCTGTTTTACACAAAAAGGACACTTCAAATAGCTAAATCCATCATGTTAAAGCATCAAAACCAGCAGGCAACATCCCCATTCAGCAAACCCGAATGAACAATGAACACTTGCAGCTCACAGTAACACTGACATTTTTAGAAAGGGGATTTTTCAACCCCAAAGGGGGATTCATATAAAGGTTTCTTAGTGCGCAAAGTTGTTTCATTTTCCCCAAAAGAGCAGCAGATGCATGTTTAGATTTTGTAAGAAACAAAGTTTCTTCTGACTAAACTTTTCTAATAATTCTGGAGAACCTATATTTATAGGAACCCCCCCATACAGCAAAGTAATAAGAAACACTACAACTTTTTTTTTGCTTACATTTGCACTGCCAGAAAAAAAAATGCAGTGATTGCATAGCAGCTGCCAGACGATCATTGTGGCAATGTCAGTTATGCTTCCAACATTCACCAAAATAAAGCCACAACATAATCAGAGCCGGGTCTCTGTGTGTGTTGTGTTAAGTGTTGTGTTAAATAACGTAGGCAGAGTTGGGAAAACAAAAAAAAACAAAAACATGTTTTCTGAATAGCTGTTCATTTCACCCCTTCTCCATTTTGGCCAAACCAGACTATTTTTTGGGTGTGATTGAGAAGTTCATGTTAGAGGATTTATAAGATTCAATTGTTTTAGTAATGAGAGAATTTTTCCTGGATCTTCCATGGCTCCGGTTTTTGTAAAGTTGCCTGAAACTTAAATTGTACAATGTCACTCAGTGATTTTTTTTTACATCTTGAACATGACTGAAACTTTGACTCGACCTCTCATCTCAGGTCAACTTGACCAAGTTGAGCCAAGTTGACCTGGTATGAGAAAATTCACAATTCAGATTATTTTTGAAGATTCATAATTTGCGAGCTCCAGCAGACATTTTTGCCTGAATCCCACTCCACCCTTTTTGGACCGCTAACAAAGGTAAGGACTGTAATGTTACTGGCCAATGTCAAAGTGAAGAGAGACAGATTTCCAGAAAGACCTGGAAATCAGATTAAGATACAAAAACCTGACAAATTAAATCTGTTAAATAAGTAGCTCCCTAAACTAAATAAAAACATAATTCTTTTAAATTCAAGGTAGAACCAAGTCACATCACACTGATAAAAATGTTGAGTGGTTGATGAATATTAGTCTGAATTATTAATTACAAAGTAGCACAATTTCATATGGTGCCAATTTGTCCTCAAAATATTGGTATCGTTAAACTCTGCCATGAATGATATGCTAAATATTTTATGTTTATTAAATAAGCAATACAAGATTAAATTAAAAATGTTAACTCCTCCTTTATAACACATAAAAAGAATGTGTGATTCTGGACCGATGCCTGTTTACACATTATAAACCAGGTCAGGACAGAACTGATGTTGCACCACTTTCTAAAGGGAATGTTGTGTTTCCTGAACATATATTACCCTCCACCTCATAACTGAGGTGGGTGGAGGAGAAATGGGCGTGAGAATTGATGAAGCAGTGAACTGGCCTGGAGCGTCTTCAAACCCCCCCTGAAGGTTTAAGGTTTCTAAACTCCTATATAAATGAAATACTTAAAATGTTTAGTCAATTTTTACTACTTGCTTCTCCACCTGATGCATCATAAGTATAATCTTGGATTTTTTTTTTCTGCAATTCTGAATTTCCTGCATAATTCATTTAGAAATCCTTTCAGTTAACTAGTTTCACTTCATTTTGGTGAATGTTCTCAAATCTGTTGTGTGCAGTTTGAGTACATTTCTAAAAACCAGACAATGACCAAGTGAACAACTGACTCTACCAATCTATATGCAACTGGGCCACCTACATCCCCGACTGCAGGCGGAGGGCTAATATTCTGAAGCATGATCTTAAAAACACTCGCTAAAAGTAGCTCTGCAAGGAGGCCATGGTGCAAACATAAACAAAGAGAGGAATCCGCCTTAAGCTGTTATGAGAACTATTAAAAAGGTTCCTGCAGCCTGAAGCCACCTGTAATCATTGTCAAAAATTATTTTCTCATCTCTCCAAGCTTGTCCAATTTTATGAAGCTTTGGCTTTTCTTGCTCGTGGTGACATTTTATCTTCAGATTTGACAACTCCATTGGCAGCTCCTCCTAGCAAGACGGGTTGAGTGAAGAATTAGTAATTACAGCAGGTAAGCTGAGCTGCAGCAAGCAGGAAATGCTGCGTCTGTGCAGACTTACCCTTGGTAGTTTCTCTTTTATGAGGTTTGCTCTTTGGGCTCACTGTCTTCTTCTTTGATGCTTGGTTCTGGCTGTGCTCTCTCCACTTTTTCAACTGGAAATTAATGAACTTCCACATCATCCAGGCCTGCGTCAGACAGATGGCTGCGAGGCAAGTCATCCTGAGAGGATACAGTTTACTTTATTTTACCCCCATCTGGATGTTTGCTGAAGAACTGAGAGCTTTTTCTTGGGCATACCTGACGGTGAGCACGTTAAAGTTGCCTTCTGCCAAGGAAAAACCGTGGTTTTCCGTACGGGGCAGACCAAAGCCAAATGTCAGCACTGACAGCGTAAGGGTGAGGAGGCGGGCAATGACAAAAAGCAGCGCCCACAGGGTGAAGCTGGAACCAAAAGTAAATGGTACTGTTAAATACCATTACCCCATATAAATTTTTTTTTAAAAAACTGAATGAGAATAGAACAAATACCCTTTTTGCTTGTTCTCGTCACTGAAGTAGAAAAGGCGTGAAGCGTGGAACAAAAGTTCGACCAGGTAGTGAGGGACCAGCAGCACCAGGCCCAGTCGGTGGAGGCTGAAAAACAAACAGGGACGGCGGTGAAGACTCAGCTAAAGACGGAAACTTCGGGGTTTTCAACTAATTTTTTAGGACCAAGTTTCACACCTTTCTGTACTTGAATTTTTCTGATACATGTTTAAGATACCGAGACAAAAGTTAAATAAGACCCTTTTATTGAAGTCCTGCTTTGAATAAAATCTGAGGATGAAGGGATGAACAGATGGATAAGGGTCAAATTAAAGATGTGCTGGAAGGGATGCATGGACGGATTAAAACAGAGGTTTTCAACACCAGTCCTCAAAGGCTGGAGTTGGATGAGTCTCTGGTCCATCGATGGAAAAAGAAATGGAGAGATCAAGATATGGATAATTTGATAATGAATGGACAAATGATTGGCACATGGAGTTTCAAAGGGGTAGATGGATGTTTTGATGGATGGATAAACAGAAAGGGAAAGCTGATTATTAAACAAATTCAATTTTAGTCCTTATTCCAAAATTTTGTGATGATTCTGATGATAAGGTTTGTTGTTTAGTTTTTAAGTACTGTTAAATAAATAAACTCGCCTTGCTTGGGAAGATGGACAGATGGATGGACACGTGAATGAATGAATGAACAGGAGGGCAAATCGGTAAAAGGACAAATGGTTGAATGGTCAAACTGCTGGATGAACAAATCGATAGATTGTTCAGCGGAAGGTTGATTGAACTGACGGACGAATGGATACCCTGTCAATTAAAGTGAAGCATTAAGATGCACCACCTTCTATAAGCAGCAACTACAGAACAAGCCTGTGGGCTCGACAGCATCCCTGCATCTGAGATCAATGATACTGAAGGAAAGAAGATGAGCAAAGAGAACAGACTCCAAAGACTGAAGCAGTGAGGTCTGAGGTCAAAAAGCTTGTAGAAAGCTTCTGGTGTTGAAATCCTCAGGCCAGGAAAAGGTGGCTAACCTGACTTTAAAAATGAAGACGAACGTAATATGACTGCATGTACGGAGAAAAGGTTTTACTGCAGTAACAGAGCAACTATTACAACTTCACAAGTAATTAATTACCCAGAGCAGATCAGTGTCAGTCAGAAGCCTTGTTGTCCGGATGTTAAAAACGTTCAAACTATCCCTTTAGAAGCTGCTTAGAGATCATAGGATCTCTAATTATCCCTCTGACTTACTTTAAGATGTAGGCACCAGAGATGTGGACAACGTAAAGGCAAATGTAATAAAGCTGGCGGGGGATGTCCTCCTATGGAAATGAAACAGATAAGGAGACTTGTTAGTATAAGCAGGATTTCACATAAGCATAAAAGGTAGGTAAACACAGCTAAGCTGGAAACAAAAGGAAATTTGAGTTTGCATGTTTTTTTTGTCAAAAGATCGTTTTAATTAACTAAGAGACAAAATTACGTTTAGGTTTAAGGCTTTATGGGACAGCCACATCTAAACAATATAACTGGGTAATTAAAATTTTTAAAAATAAAACACAGTGGCGCAGTTGGTAGAGCTGTTGCCTTGCAACAAGAAGGTTCTGGGTTCAATTCCTGGCCCCGGCCTTTCTGCATGGAGTTTGCATGTTCTCCCTGTGCATGCGTGGGTTTTCTCCGGGTTCTCCGGTTTCCTCCCACAGTCCAAAAACATGACTGTTAGGTTAATTGGTCTCTCCAAATTGTCCCTAGGT
>CAEGAF010118063.1:0-13980 GCA_903067075.1 Micropoecilia bifurca
TCATTGAGGTATTCCTCAGTAACATGATTCTTGAGGCATTCCTCAAGAAACATGTTACTGATATCATGCAATTCAAATTCTTAATTTACCTTTTATACATTTTAAGAAATAGCATGTTTTATGTTACTACCCCATTCTTCCGTGAGTGGGTCCAAAATGACTCGCATTCATTTCCTATAGAATTTAATGGGAATCTTTGTTTCTTACCAACTGTGACTGTCAGGAAAAAAAAAATTGTGAACCAAACACACTGAGACCCAAGTGTCACCCCTGAATAATATTATTTTACACAGCAAGAACTTTTACATATAAGTATTATCTTTACTTTTTTAATCTCAGAAATGTGTTTGCATGTGTCAGTCATGAGTACAGTGACAGCGTTATTGTCACGAATCAACATATTAGCCTTCTTCAAAGTTACCCAACATTAGTTATCTAAGCTAACATTACCACCTATACGTTACTGTGCATCTTTATTATTTGTGTGTGTGTGTCTGACACCCTGGATAAGAAAACCAAGAGAGTGAATGTGTTGAATGACATGCAAAACTTGTTAATCAATGTGTTCAAGGTTCTTTGTTTTATCATCTCAATAAATAAAATAAACATTCATAGTTTTATAAATAAATTCATAAATAAATGAGTATCTCATTTTGTGAATCAAAATGACAAAAGTAGCATAAAAACACATTGATTGTAACCCGGGTCAAAAATGCATCAGAGGGTTAATAACCCATCATACTGTTGAGTAAGACAGTTGGAGAGGAAGTGGAAATTATCCTTTTTATAAGTTTCTGTTTCTTCTGTTTCCAGCTGAGTTGAACACAATTGCGCCAATTATCTCCAACTTTTTCCTGGCATCCTACGCCTTGATCAATTTCTCTGTGTTCCACGCATCTCTGGCCAACTCTCCGGGTAAGATCAAGGTGCAAAAAGTGAAAACCAGCATAAAAACATGTTAAGCTAAGAATGTTAGACAATGTTGGAGGTTTTCTACACATACTGTGATTGGTTTAATTACATTGAATTAGTGATCTTAAATTTGAAGTTAAATTGTACTAAAATGTAAATGTGATGAAACATCATCAAGAATTGAAACAAGTGACTAGAGTATCAACTTATCCTAAGCAGAAGCATGCATTCCTATTGTTGACTCGCAACCTATAAGGACTGGTGGGGATGATGATCATTATTGTGGAGTTTTTCCAAAGACTTTAGCCTGGTCTCAAATACAGATGCTCTGATCAGGTTTTTTGCTTCTGATTCTGATCATCCACGAGGCCGATCTCTGCCGATCACCGATCTTAAACAGACATTCAGTGCCGAATGGAGGTTGAGCGGTGCTACGTCTGTGGAATATTACTACCAATAGCGAGTAGGGCTGTATAATTATATCAATTCAACGATATTTATTCAAATTTTTTTCCCCCTTGGAAGACATCGATTTTTCATCCGCGAGTATCGATACGTTAAACCATGGGGGTCCATAGGGTTATACGTCTTTTTAACATGTCTCATTTGTGACAGCACAGCAGCAAGACTCCCCCCAGTTTCACTTTCAACTTGTGCATAAAGTGCACATTATAAACTACACACCAGTTTTTAAATCGTGTTAATAGGCCAAGTAAAACCAGAGTTATGCTAAATTAAGTAAACCACATTTTTCCAAATCTCAGAGAAATGTCAAAAACCGGCTTTTCCAGTTGTGTGACAGGGAATGAGCTTCCAAACGTAAAAAACAAAACGCAACATTAGATTCCTTTGTTTTTGGAAATCTCAAATCTTCATTAAATAACATGGGTTGTGTTTTGTTGCTAAGAAACAAAGTAAAGTTGCACAAGTAACCTTGAAAGAGAAGCAGAATGGTGTAGCGGCGCGAACGGAGTAGCGGCAAATACAGTGAGATGGCGAAATTAATGCAAAGTTTGGATATTGGAGCGACTGGTGGCATCCACTTCACAATTTGCTTTTAGCTTAGTGGTTTCTGTTCTGTATATAAAGGATTACCTGAAGAATCAACACGCAGCAGGTAGCGGCGCTCTGTTTTGAGCTGGAAAACGAAGAGGGGAATCCTGCAACCGGAATCCACGGTGCTGTGAGGATTGCCATGATGATTATGGCAGATCGATCATTCTTATTAGCAACTGACAAACGGTATCAGAGACTGAGAGTACGATGAGATCCTGGCAGTCTGAGAGGAGCTACTCAGAGATCCAAGCAGGGGAATAGCGGCGCTGCGTAGCTGCAGGGAGTCGATCACTACGGGGTGATGCGGAGCCACTCCTACAGCAGCTAGTGGTAAACGGCTTATAGCAACGGCTAACTCCGGGAGTCAAGGTAGAAAAGCCTTATCCCCATAGTCCAAAAGACCTTTATTAACCCCAACACACAATTATAATTTTTTTTGGCATCTTATTTTGACCTATGATGTTTTGTCAAAAATTGCATACTAACAAATGAGGAATTGCCTTCATTTTCATTTTCATGCCTTCAGTGTTATAAAATTGTGTTGCTTGCAATATTTTTACATCAGTTTATAGTCATTCTAAATTCTAAAAAAAGCATTTATGAATATTTGAGCGTTTCATAATGGAAAAAAAAAATAAAAAAATTTCCAAATCGGGTTTTGTTTTTCTGTGACTCAAAGTCCAAAATGTAGCCGCAGTATGTCCAAAAGAAAAACATAAGTACAATCATTTGCATATTGAGAGGCTGATGATCTCTCCACTCAGCTCCTGGATCACTGTTGAAACTTTGATTTTTATGTCAAATCCACATGAATTAAATGACACAAACAAATGTTCTCAATGCCTCTTTGATTCATTTTGTCCAGCTCTAAATTCCAAGTCTCTGTCCAATGAAAGTCAGGTATTGTGTAGTTAGTGCTTTTAATCAGTTTTCAGCTAATTAAATTCAAGTCTATGGAACTCAGAATGTCACCAAAATCACGGTGTCCCTCTAAAATCATTCAGAAAATTGTAAAAGTGCTTTGAATCATATCGAATTATATTGTTTGCCCAATATAGTGATATATATTGTATCATGAGATGATTGTATAATGATCCGTCAGATAAGGCTTCTGCAAGTTGGTGTTTCCACTAAATCTTGAATATACCGAATTTCTGTTGTCTTCACCCTTTTATCACAACCTGTGGGGTTTTTCCCTGACTGGGAAGGAGAACAACCTGTTGAATGTGACAGGTAGCCAATCAGAAAGCGCGGTGACGTAAGAACAGAGGGGAATCCCAAGCAGCTGACATATCACGCAACTGAGAGTCTGGTGGATATCGGAGATGATATGTGGAAATGTTTATTATTAAATCTAAAGGTCATTATTATGTTTACTCAGTTAAAAATGTTAACTATGAAAAAACCTATTCACCTCCAAATAATAGTGCAGCAAAAAGCGGCCTTTTCTTTTAGTTATGTCTTTTATCTCTTAAAATGACTCCACAAACTATCACCATTGTTTCTACATCGTCATGTTTGGTTATTCCAAATTCCCGTCATGTTGGGGGTTTTGTGGATTTTCTTCTGGAATTGCGATGTTCGTGACTGGAATCGGCTCGTGCTGCTCCTGCCTTGTGGCTGAACACGAACCTGTTGTACTTTTACCAGCTCTGTGGTCACATAGGTTTGGAGAATCAGCCGACAATTCTTAAATCATGCCGTCTAAACCAGACTTGAGACTCACAAGCTCTCATCTCCTCTTGACCACTGCCCAAATGCTCTCTGACTGGTCGCTATGGTAACATTTATGTATCCCTTCAAAATAAGATACAGATGCGCCACAAAAACAAACATTTTACTTTCGTGAAAATTTTAACTCACGATAGGGAGCCCTGAGTTTGTTTCTCTGCAACGAGACGGTCCCATCAGGGAGTAATGAGAGACAATGACACCTGAAGTGTTACTTATATCCACAGCCTGCTTGGTCTCTACGTGGCGAAGTAGTTTGTAGTTTCATTGCCTCATTAGCCACATGTTACGTAGAGCTGCTTGTAATGTGAGACTCACCTACCGGTCTGGGATAAATCCATTCTCTTGTCTCTTCTCTGGGCCTTTTCCCCTTTGCAAAGAAACTTTCCAAAGACATCTGATCCGTTTCTTACTCATTTTGCTGCTTGTGGCTCAATGTTGGCGCACAAGTAACCAAGAAAATCCCGTTGAAAGATTTTCAAAATAAAACATCCTCAAGACTCAAATAATACATAAAACGGAAATATTTAATTATTTCTTGCGCAGCCCGGTACCAATTGGGGGTTGGTGTTAGGGTTCATTTATGTTCATTTATTTTTACAGTTTAATCCTGTTTAAATGTGAATGCTAATTTGTTTTTTATTTTTATTTATGACCTTGTTTAGGTCAGGTTTTTTTTCCACCCCCTGTTTCAACCCAGGATGGGTTACCAGCTACCAGATCACCGCAGGTTTGTGTTAGGACTTAATTGAACCAAATTACCGTATTTTCTGCACTATAATGCGCACCAGATTTTAAGGCACACCTTCAGTGAATGTCCTATTTTAAAACTTTCATATATAAGGCGCACCCCATTATAAGGCGCAAAAAAAAGACGCTTCAGTGTGGGTTGCCAATTTGGGCCGTAGTCTATTACACATCCACATTTGTAAAGAAGTGGTCCCCGAGTACTTTATATACTAGGCTGTCATTGTAGTCATTGTTTCACTCAAGGTGTTGGTGTTGTATTTGGCCGCAGTCGGGCACCTAGCCTTATTTAGCATTACACAAGCAACACAATTTTATAACATTAGCATGAAAATGAAGGCAATTCATCCTTTGTTTGATATTTCCAAAAACAAAGGAATCCAGGGTTTTCCCCAGAAAACTTGCTAAGCCCGGTGGTTGGGGCATCGAGGCAGTCTACCGTGTTTTTGTATTAAAAGATGTTAAGTTGACAAGAAATGTAAACGTGTTGCTATGTAATTATATGTTATGGGAAAAGATTTCCAGTGAAATGCTATTTAAATCCACAACTAGTCAAAAAAACAACAAATTTGAACTTCTGTTTAATCCAAATTAAGTCAGCGACTCCATCAGGGCTTCAGGGGCCCCATAAATGCTAATATTTTAAAACGGACCACAGATGCATAAATTTAACATTTGTTTATTGAGATTATCAATGCTGTTAAATTTTATTCAATTGTTTAGGCATACATAAATTAAATTATTTTAAATTGTTTAACATTTAAATACAAGATTTTAAGCAGCTGGCAAGTTTACTTTGTAAAACTTCAAAGAACAATATTCATAGTTGGATTGTTTTGTTGCCATAACAACAATCTGATGCTGTGAGTTTAATCTTTGAATTTACAAATACAAATGAGTAAACTGCAATTATAACTTATTGCTTTTTAGGCTGGCCAATTAAACTACTACCTTCTCCCATATTTCACAAAATCAAACACAGAAGCTGTTAGAGGTGCTGATATTTTTAGGAACAAAAGGGGCCCCTAAATCAAATTCTGCTATAAGCCTCATACAGTCTTGGACCGGCCCCGTAATCTGCTGCACTACCCAGAGATGAGCAACAAACGGGAGACTTAATTCAATGCTGCTAATGTGGCTTTAGTAGCTCTTTCATTTCGTGTCTGTTGAGGTTTTAATAAACGTCACAGAAACTATTTTGGTTGGTCAAGTTTATGGGACGAGTCTCTCAGATCTCTGTGCAGCCTTGCCCCTTAACTCTTAAGTAGACAACGCATTTGATATGGCTTGATGCATCGTGTAACCGGAAAAATAATACTAAAATAATAATAAAATAATATAAAATCAGCGTGACTCCGAGGAGAGTGCAAAAGCTCCTCAGCGGGCTGAACCTGCATGATGAGGTTAGCGCTGCTCATCCACAAACACTCTGGCCAACCAGGACCAAAGACATAAACTTTACAGTGAAGACAGACACAGAGCCACACGCTGGGCAGCGTGTTGAGATGTATATAATTGTTCGTTCACAAAGATAAATCATTCTCACTGCTCCACAATGCGCGCCTGAATTTGCTACAAGTTATTCCTATGTTCACATGGAGCTGCGCAACCTGAGCTAACGCGGCGGGTTTTAAAGTCTTACCTAGATTCTCCAAAGGATCATAAATTCTTCACAGTAGGTTGACGTACATATCCATACAGGTCAGCCTGTGTCCAGTTTGAGTGAAAGGAGACAAAGCAGTGGCAGCGCAGAGGCAACAGCTGTGTGATTGGTCCGCGCGCTGTTGGGTTTAAATGAATAAACTATAAACCCATCTATTATAAACCTATCATTTAGGAATAAATCTGCTCTGCTAGTGAAATGGTAAGAGCAAAAGAGATGGCAGCCCGGCTTTAAAACAAACAAACAAAAAATTTCTAGACATGTAAATAAGCAACGCTTCGCCTGGAAGTGGGGCTAGTAAAGCATGGCGGGCTGCCAGGCTTATAATACACTGGGGGAAACCCTGGAATCTTAATATTGCGTTTTGGTTTTTTTTACGTTTGGAAGCTCATTCCCTGTTGCATAACTGGAAAAGCCAGTTTTTGACATTTCTCTGACATTTGGAAAAATACACAATTTAAAAACTGGTGTCTAGTTTATAATGACCACTTTAAGCACAAGTTGAAAGTGAAACTGAGGAAGGCAGATTCTTGCTGCCACGCTGTCACAAATCAGACATGTTAAACAGACGTATAAGCCTCTGGACCCCTATGGTTTAATGTATCGATACTCTCGGATGAAAAATTGATATCATCTAAGGGGGTTGGGGGGGGATGAATAAATATCGTAGAATTGATATAATTATACAGCCCAACCCCTGAGGTGATTTTTCCACCACAACAATCAAACTTCCATATTCACTCAGTTCCACACGACAGGATTTGTTGACGTCTTCTTGCGCATTGTGAAGGAAAGAGGCGATGGCTGCGAATGAGATACAGGTTAAAAATGAAAACAAACACAATAACATTCCTGACCAGAGCTCTGCTGTTATGTTTTTGTTTCTTTTCTAAAATAGCTGCAGTTTTGAAATACATTTTTTGGAGTTGAACTCTTTAATTTATTTAAAATACATGTTTTACTGATGAGTAGATGGTATTTTATTAAGTTGTGCTCTTTCCTCCTCCTATACCAAATCCTGTGCAGACCAACAGGTACAGATTATTTATCCGTTTCTAATATCTGCAGCAGGTCATCTGGACCTAAATGGTACATGACTCATTTAGACAGAATGGTTTGTCCTGCATCTGGACCCACAAGCTAGAAACCCAGTTTTGTGTTCGGGTCTCTCTCCCCCCCAACTTCATCTCCCTCTGGGAACCATAAACCTTTCATGGGAAAATGAGAGATTCAGATGTACCGTTTATGTCCTGTGGTTTGTTGTTGACTCTTTCTGTAACACCCAGCAGTTATATGCCATCACTAAAGTCTGTCTAGCTTTGTGTTAAATGTTATTCTGTTAATAGCTGTTATAACCTTACAGTCCTAAGTCTAATAGCCTTCTAATTGTCATTGTTTAACCCAAGCATTTGTGTCCATGACCTTAACAGCTCTGTTTACTATTTTAGAGACATGACCTTGTACGGAGAACAACGGTGCCCCTTCTTCTTCTAATTCTTAATTATTCTAATAGAATTTGTCCCAAGTTTAAAGAGAATATGTATCTTCGCTTCATTATATGGTCATTTTTTTTGTTAACTGCTAACTCTCCCACAGCATCGCATATCCATGGCCCAAACTTTCTCTTCTTGTGATAAATTGTTGTTGCTGCTCCAGGCTGGCGTCCCAGCTTCAAATACTACAACATGTGGGTTTCGCTTGCTGGAGCCGTGCTGTGCTGTGTGGTGATGTTTGTCATCAACTGGGCGGCTGCTCTACTCACTAATGTCATTGTTATGGCTCTCTACATCTATGTGAGTCACAAAAAGCCAGGTGAGTTCTTGTTTTTGCAGATGTGACAACTAATGTGACGTATTTCAGTAAAACTGTTCTCTGTATGCCATCCTCAGGACCTCTGCACTAAACTGCTTAAGATGTTTTGTTGTTTGCTAAATTTACATATAAACAATATCTAAATGTTCATAACAAGTGAACAGTTAGAGGCAGAATATAATAGGCTTGGATTTAAATTTAAATGTTTTTCTCCTTGGCTGTGGATCAGTAACAGTAGAGAACAAATATGCTTTTTTTGTAAAGAAAAACACTCTGTAATCGGCTCATAAAGTTCTGCTGACAGCAATATCAGTTCATCCTCTGAGGATGAGGACAGGAGCTCAACCTCTCATTTCCTTTGAGTCAGATCGAATTGGACCAGATTCTCCAATGTTCCAGAAAAGTTGTTCAGAATGTAGCTTTGCTGTTGGAAAACCAGAATTTCGAGGAGGAAATTTTTTTTTCTAAGTAACATGAAGCACTGATCTGTACCCCCCTAAACACAAAGCTGGGAACACACACATGTGTTCACACAGTTTGACATGCAGCTACACACACAGAGTGGGCCTTTCCTCTGACTGTAGCGCTGCATGGGTCACATGGCCTTTAGCTTGGCAGACTGATCCATAAACACATTGACTCACTCCAGGGTGTTTTTGCCTGCGTGTGTCTGCCTTTGCAGATGTGAACTGGGGCTCGTCGACCCAGGCTCTAACCTACCAGCAGGCTCTGACCCACACACTGCACCTCAGTGCAGTGGAGGACCATGTCAAGAACTTCAGGTATTGCAGAGGAGTTGCACTTACCTAAACATCTCCAGTATTTTCAAAACATAGGATGGAGCATTGATATGAAACTAGAACTACAGATACTAGTTCTATCATATTCAAGAACAGTTAACAAACTGTTCTTGAATATGATAGAACTAGTATCTGTAGTTCTAGTTTCATATCAATGCTATTATAATTCGGATACATCTTTATTAAAATTCTTGTTATCATGCAAAATCTTCACATTCTTACTCAGTTTAATCTTTAAAAAAGCTGTTCTGGCAAGAAATCTGCTGTACATAGTTCTTGTTGGAAATAAGACATTGTCGTTATAACAGGATATGTAAACTCCATGCAGAAAGATACCAGGCTGGGATTTGAACCCAGGACCTTTCACCGTGCAGCATATTAGCTGTCGGTATTAGATATTTATTTTTTTAATTAAGATGATTACTTTATGTTGTACTGCCAAGTTGCTTGTGATTAAAATTCATTAACTTGTTCAACGATCAGATTGTTGGTTAAAAGTAAGCAATTTCTGCAATAAAATGAATTCTAAATAACTCTCAAGCTGACAGCAAAGGACCACTTCCATTGTAGTTTGGTCCACTCAGGACAAAGCCGAGGACACAGGATTGTCACCATACAAACATTTCAATCTTGTTACAGATACTAAGAGAAATGCTCAATATCATTTTTGATCCAATGGCAATATTTTGTGAAGGTATATAGATATGTAGATATTTTTACCATAAGTCCTTATCTTCACTGACTGCTTCCATTTGGCTGTCAATTTGATGTTGATGCAGGGCATTTTACAACTGAGGACCAAGTACAAAATCAATCTGTATTAAAGTGCATTGTGTTCAAAATAAACATGGTTGTGGCACATTAAAAACCTTTTAAGTGTAGACAAAAGTCTGGTTCATGTGGCTGTATTCAGCAGCAGCGTTTTATAATTCGGGTCTTTCTGGAAACTTTGCTGAATATTTTTGTTAGGTATTTTCTTAAACCTACAATAAAAAATAGAACCACAGACAACGTATATGAGTGTTTAACCAAACTTCTGCAGAAGGAGACACAGTGAGCTGCTCCTCCAAGCCGCTCACCATGTGTTCTGCCCCCTTCAGTTTGTTTGTCTCTGTTATTAGCAGTGAAGATCAGGTGTGAGCAGGAATGTGGGTGAAACCCACATCCTACCTTCACAGTAGGATGTGGATTCAGACAGACAGAAGGGAGACACAGATACTCAATTAACATATAGACATGTTTTACAGCTCAGGACTATCCCAGGAAGATCTAAGTCACCATCTGTAAACACATACTTGATTAAGGAAGATTTAATTGTCTCCACTATTTCAACTAATTTGAACACTAAACCTCTACCTAGAAAAACTAGTAAAATTACAAATGTAAGAATGATAACAAACATTTTTTTTTTAAAATTTTCTTTGCTACAGCATTAGGGCAGGTTAGGGGTTGTCACAGTATCTACCTTTTGCTGCTGATTGTCAGCCTCAGACCTGCCCCCACCTTCATTTGTGAGATTGTTAGCAACATTAGGTTAAGGTCAAAACAACTGACTCTTGTGTGGAAATGACATTGAAGTGCTTCTCAGTTTAATTGGCAGAAGAAATAGTTCCTTTGTGGCAAGCTACTGAACCTTCTGCTTTTCTAGCAGTACTAGAAAGCAATAATTATTCTAATATAATTATTCTAATATAATTATTCTAATATTGCTTTTTTAGTACTGCTTTCTCTTGCAGTACTAGAAAAAGCATTACTATAAAAGTTATTAATGCACACGCTTATCTTATTTGTACCAGTAAAGATCTAATATACTGTTGGTCCTGAAGGTTTGGGTGCACACAGCACAGTAACAGGGTTGTTTTTGTGGACTTATTGGTAACCATGTGGCACTGGCTGTTCCCATGGTAGCATAAGCAGGGATTTAAAGGCACCTCATGGTGCTTTCAGAATGACTTGCATGTCCCTCTGAGGTGCTTGTCTCCCTTCTTTGCTTCTAATAAATCCCTTTGCTTAAAGTATGTTCTTTGAAGTGCGTTACTCTGCCCCTAATTTGTGTTAAGATTATCCCTGTGTGAAGATCACAAAAAAGTCAACAGATCTGAAAACTTTTAATCTCATAAATGTCAGCACAAAAGATGTGCTGACATCTTTTGTGCAGCACACCAGCATTGAAAATGCTTGTTAACATGCCAAATCTTTACACACAGTGTTAGCATTGCCAACAATGCTAACATCTTGTTAGCATTGTTAGCATGATTTGTTCTGTTTTCCTTTGAAGACCGCAGTGCTTGGTGATGACGGGGTATCCCAACTCTCGTCCTGCTCTCCTGGATCTTGTTCACACCTTTACAAAGAACGTTGGCCTTATGATCTGTGGCCATGTCCGCATGGTGAGTTCTGTTTTTCTTTCCTTTTTTCGTGTTTATAAAGATGAACTGGGGGAAATTATTGACGATTGAAAACTGTAAGTATGTTCACAATAAAAGCTTGTGAACATACTTAATGTTTTGGACATGTAATTGAAAGGGCTAATTGTCACTCTAAACCAGGGGAGCTCAAACCTTTTGCGACCAAGATGTACTTTTTCTCTCACCAGCCGCCTAAGATGTACCTCATGACACAAAGACATAAAAATTGCTTGCTGTCCACTTGCCTCCATGTGTGACATAAATCTCAGCAGGTCTGGGGTCTTTGTGGATGTTTTCGTGTTGCCCAGATTTTTGTGAGCATGCAGAGGGTGGAAAAACAGATGGAAAAAAATTAGAGGCCAATCAAAGGAGAAGATGATTAAGTACAACGCTCCCTCTAAAAGCTTTGCCAACCAAATCTTTGTCCTTGCTTCATCCATGTTATTCTACCTTTCCACCGTATGGGCGGTTTGTTCTCATGGAACTGAAAGACGTTTGTTCTCACCATGTGTTGAGTAAGGGCCTGATGGTCCCTGTCCTCTTTGACCTCTGATATGAAGGAAACCAGACAATTCTGGCGCTTTCTGAATGTTTGTTTTAATCTGTGACTCGACCTGTAGACAGTTGCTTTAAACTTCCAACAGAAATCTTGTTTGGTTTTTTTTGTCATTTGTTTTAAACGCTATATAATATCTGCTGTAAACCTGTTGCCACTGGAGCTGCACTGTCTACAGTGGAGTTTGAAAACCTTCTTGTTTTAGTTTTCCACATTTCAGAAGTTTTGATTCAAGTGACAATTATTTCTAATCTCTCAGGGAATCTGAGGGAATAATTGATCAGGTGTGATACTGCAGCAGGGAAACAGTTGCAGCATACAGGATAATGAGACCTCTGTAGTAAAAACATCAGTTATCCATAATTGCAAAGAAGTTGTTGTGTTTGCATGCTTAGCAAATCCCCTGCTGGGCATAAATGTTTTGCAACTGAAAGGCCTTGTTGAGTGGATGAATGCAGCCTCTATGCAGTTTTCACTGGCAGCTGCCCTGTAGCTGTGGTCTGTTTGCTCTCCTGCTTGGTTCTGTTGCTTCCATTAGGTATGAAAATGAACTTGGCTCAAGTTAAATGGCATAAACATTCCCAGCTAATAGCATTACACTTTCCTGGCTGAAAAGCTGGATTGTTCACCCGCCCTTCATTTAAAAAAAGTCTAAATTAAGGTTAATTTGTAAAATCATAATTTTATACTGTTTACATTATGTCACATTAATTTTCAACATCCCTTTAGTTTTTCTATGAACCATAACTTTGAGCCGAAGGGTAGATTAGCTCAGTATTTAATATGCACAAGATGTCTATATGGAGTTATGCATCAGCAGTGATGAACGGAAGGTTCTGTTGTTTTCCAGCAGGGCTATAGAAAACCAAACTTCAAAGACCTTGCAGCAGATCAGTCCCGGTACCAGCGCTGGCTAATGAGGAATGAGACCAAGGCCTTCTACACACCAGTGTTTGCTGAGGACCTGAGACAAGGTTCCCAGTACTTGCTCCAGGTGAGAAACTAGTTTAGTTTTCCTAGCCTCTATTAGTCTGTGTGCAGCAATTCTTGAAACCTTAAAGTTTGCTGTATTGGTTATTTAACCATTCCAACAAAAATGCTGGTGTTTTTATGTACTTATTTCCTAAGATGATAAATAAATAAAGCCTCGACATAATTGAGGAGTTGGCTAAAGTGGGTGTCAAGAATGTCACTGAATGCATTTGGATAACTTTTGTTCCCCAAGACAAAAATGGCAAAATCAAAGCCAGATATTTCTATCCAAAACATGAGGTACATATGCTCAAGGAGGCAGCTAACGGCTAGCACACAGTGCTAACAGAAGCAGAATACTGTTAAACCGTTGGCTAGGACATAATTATCAACACGCTAAATTTATGTCTAAAATTAACCCTCTTATTTTAGCGTTATTAGCAGCTCACCACTTTGCTGTGTCCCTTATTTTCATAGAGACAAGGAATTGACCCTAAATCAGGCGAAGTCTTTCAGAAAATCCCTCTTGATCCTGGCGCAGGTTGCTGAAGTTCATGTTCAAACAGACTTTTCCCACCGTGGGAACATTCCTGAGAAAAATTAAATTTGACCAGACACTTCAAAGAGGCTCTGATGCCGGGGGCAATAGAAGGAGTTGTGTGTGCTAATACGGGCTGGAATTGAACATTTTGACTCATCTGTTTGTAACTTCAGCATAAGGGAACTTGGACTACAAAATTACTGTGAGGAAAAAATATTAAATTGGTGGATTCATAAATTTGATTTGCTGAAAGTCATGACCTTGTTTGGCAGTTCTACAGCAAATGTGGTGATGTCATAGACAAGAAAAATGTTCTAGGCAAAAGAGAACAATTAACAGACTGAAACGTATAACCCCCAAAAATATAAAGATATCTACAGAGAACCGGGAGAGAAAAAGTAAAATTTCTTTTACTTCTATGCGTCCACGGTACACAAAAAATTTACTTAAGGGACAAAAAAAGTGTTTCTGGAGTTATTGTTGAAATAATTTCCCAGAGAAAAAAAAAAGCAATGCGAATAGAAATTATTTTTACAGGCGTCTAAGAAAAATGCAATGAATGAACATTCAACTTAAAATTTATAGGCCCAACAGCAGCCAATCAGAGTGGAAAGAGTATTATTGTTCTGTGCCATTTTCTAGTTAAAAATGACCAGATAAAAGATGTACAACATGCCAGTTGAAATTTTGAACTATTTTCAAAATGACTGAGCTCTGCAACATTAAAACATGGATAGAACTGTAACTACATTAATCATAACTCTTCTTCTCTTCAGTGTTTC
>CAEGAF010118073.1:0-13899 GCA_903067075.1 Micropoecilia bifurca
ATAGAGACACATAGAGAGACATAGAGAGACATAGAGACACAGAGAGAGACATAGAGACACATAGAGAGACATAGAGAGACATAGAGACACATAGAGACACATAGAGACACATAGAGAGACATAGAGAGACATAGAGACACATAGAGACACATAGAGACACATAGAGACACAGAGAGAGACATAGAGACACATAGAGACACATAGAGACACATAGAGACACATAGAGAGACATAGAGAGACAGACAGAGACATGTGTCCCCCTGCTGGTCTGACTGTGTAGCTGCGTCAGCAGGCTGAGCGTCTGGGTCCATCAGAACCAGCAGAACCTCTGGACGGGTTGGACCAGAACCTCCAGAGGATCACAGGACAGAAAGACGTGAAGGAGACAAACTGGAGAGACGAGGACAGTTTGTCTATGGAGGTCCAACCTGGACAGGAGGTCTGGTTCTGGTTCTGGTTCTGGTTCTGGTTCTGGTTCTGGTTCTGGTTCTGGTTCCCTCTGGTTCTGGTTCTGGTTCTGGTTCCCTCTGGTTCTGGTCCTGGTTCTGGTTCCCTCTGGTTCTGGTTCTGGTTCTGGTTCTGGTTCCCTCTGGTTCTGGTTCTGGTTCTGGTTCTGGTTCCCTCTGGTTCTGGTTCTGGTTCTGGTTCCGGTTCTGGTTCCCTCTGGTTCTGGTTCCCTCTGGTTCTGGTTCTGGTTCCCTTGGGTTCCAGCTCCGTTGACGTCTAGTGGAAGAATCGTTCAGCTGAAATGAATCATTCAGCCTGTAATGAATCATTACAGGCTGAATGATTCATTACAAACTGAACGATTCATTACAAACTGAACGATACATTTCAGACTGAACGATTCATTACAAGCTGAACGATTCATTACAAACTGAACGATTCATTACAAACTGAACGATTCATTACAAACTGAACGATTCATTACAAACTGAACGATTCATGTCAGGTGAACGATTCATTTTAGGCTGAACGATTCATTACAAACTGAACGATTCATATCCGGTGAACGATTCATTTCAGGCTGAACGATTCATTACAAACTGAACGATTCATGTCAGGTGAACGATTCATTTCAGGCTGAACGATTCATTACAAACTGAACGATTCATGTCAGGTGAACGATTCATTTCAGGCTGAACGATTCATTACAAACTGAACGATTCATCTCAGCCGATTCTCCTGCGTTTCCTCCAGGATTCATTCAGACGTTTCAAACCAGATCCGGCTGATCTGATTGGCTCCGGTCTCTCCGTGTGATGATGTCACAGAAGGAAGCAGGAAGTCAGTGGGTCCAGTTGGACCCGGCGGAACCGGAGGAGCAACATTTAGAGCAACCGAGTCAAAACGGATCCATCTGAACTCAAACCAGCAACCAAAACCTTTAAATGCAGCCATGAAGTTCTTGTTTTAATTTCTAGAAATTGTTTTAAGTTAAGAATATTTCACAAAACGGCAAAAAGTAGCAACAGGAAGTTACTACTGGTGGAAAACGGGAAGAGGCAGGAAACAGGAAGTGGAGCAGGAAGTGTGAAGAAAATGACAACGTACAAAATAAAGGAAGTTTCTGCCAAAAAAGACAGAAATTTTTTGATTAATTTCACTAACTAGCTCGCATCAGCTCGGAAATGATGCTAACTAGCTAGCATCAGCTCGGAAATGATGCTAACTAGCTAGCATCAGGTCGGAAATTATGCTAACTAGCTAGCATCAGCTTGGAAATCAGGCTAGCAGAACCAGAGGTTTTTTGTTTCTTGTCAGGTTTAATGAGACGTGTGTGTGTGTGTGTGTGTGTGTGTGTGTGTGTGTGTGTGTGTGTGTGTGTGTGTGTGTGTGTGTGTGTGTGTGACTTTTTAATTACTTCTCCACATCCTGCTGACGTCTGGGGAGCCGCTTAATTAAAATCCTCATTATTTCACTTTTAATTAGTTCCCCTCCTTTGTTTCCTCTCTCCATATGTTAGCTAATTAATTTAGCTAATTAAGTTAATCGGTTTAATTATTCAAAGCCTTCTGATTGGTCTTTATGGTTCCGTTCGACCCGACAGAACCAGAACCATTGACTGATGGAGCCTTTAAATCCAGAACCGTTTCACACCAAAACAATTGATGAGAATTTATTAATATTTAGGTTTTATTACACACTTAAGAAAGTTTCAGACTAAATATTTAGGTAGCTAATATGACGTTAGCATGCTAACTAATTAGCTGTAAATTAAGTATGTTCTAAGCACTCAGTTTGAAGCTAAGTATTTAGTTAGCATGCTCAATATTTAGCTTCAAATCGCATGCTAACTATGCTAACTAAATGTTTAGTTTGCAACGTTAATATTTAATTTCAACAGCTACGTTTTTAGCTTTAAACTTAATATTCAGTTAGCTAACTAAATATTTAGTGACAGATCTAAGTACTTGGAAGCTAAATATTTAGTTAGCATGCAAAATATTTAGCATGCTAACTGGATCTTTCCTTTAAATCTGTTTTTTGGGTGAATCTTCGGCTCTTAACCCGTGAGGTGAAACTGCTAATCAGGTTGCATGCTAATCAGGTTAGCCGCAGCATGCTAATCAGGTTAGCTTCAGCATGCTAAAGGTTAGCTGCAACATGCTAATCAGGTTAGCTTCAGCATGCTAAAGGTTAGCTGCAGCATGCTAATCAGGTCAGATGCAGCATGCTAATCAGGTTAGCTGCAGCATGCTAATCAGGTCAGATACAGCATGCTAATCAGGTTAGCTGCAGCATGCTAATCAGGTTAGCTTCAGCATGCTAAAGGTTAGCTGCAGCATGCTAACCAGGTTAGCCGCAGCATGCTAATCAGGTTAGCCGCATCATGCTAATCAGTTTAGCCGTAGTATGCTAATCAGGTTAGCTGCATCATGCTAATCAGGTCAGACGCAGCATGCTAATCAGGTTAGCCATAGTATGCTAATCAGGTAAGCCATAGTATGCTAATCAGGTTAGCAGTAGTATGCTAATCAGGTTAGCCGTAGAATGCTAATCAGGTTAGCCGTAGTATGCTAATCAGGTTAGCCGTAGAATGCTAATCAGGTTAGCCATAGTATGCTAATCAGGTTAGCCATAGTATGCTAATCAGGTTAGCCGTGGTATGCTAATCAGGTTAGCCGTGGTATGCTAATCAGGTTAGCCATAGTATGCTAATCAGGTTAGCCACAACAGGAATATTTACATTCGTCTTGTTTTTATTAATTTCTGAAACATTTTCTGCTTTTTGTTGGAGAAATAACAGAATAAATAAAATCCGTTGGTGATTTATTCACGTTTTATTGCAGTTAATTCAACACAAAAACTCAAATTGCAGCTTCAGGTTTATTGTTCTGATGTTTATTCCGTTTGTCTTCAACCTTTTTTGCTCCAGTTAAAATAAAAAGTTTCCATTTGCATCGGCCGCACAAAATCAGTCTGTGGGCCGCAGACGGCCCCCGAGCCTCACTTTGGACACCGCTGGTGCTAAATGAAACAGTTCTGCTTAAATAACAGGCGATTCCTGTCGGGTAATTCAGTAAGAAATCGTTTTATTTTCAGGATTTTCTTGTTTTTAATGGAGATTTGTGACAAATTTGCATAAAAAAAAAACATCGAAACCAGACGAACAGGAAGTTGCTCCTTCTGCGGCGGCTTCTGATTGGTCCAGTCAAACTTAATTTACATGAAGAAGAAGAAGAAGAAGAAGGAGAAGGAGAGGAAACGTTTGGCTCCATCGTTTTCTTCAGCAAACCTGGAACCAGAAACACAGACATGTTTGAGGAATTTCTGCTCTTACTTACTTCCGTACGGCAGCAATGACGCGTAACCATGGCAACAAGTAATTGATTTTCCACCTTGAAACGTATGGGAAGCCATTGGTATAAAAAATAATAGAAGTATTAAGAGTTGAAATGTATGGGAAGCCATTAGTGTCAAAAGAGTTTAAATGTATGGGAAGCTATTGGTATCAAAAATGATACAAATATTAAGAGTTCAAATGTATGGAAAGCCATTAGTATCAAAAGAGTTAAAATGTAAAGCATGTTATTGGTATCAAAAATAATACAAGTATTGAGAGTTGAAATGTATGGTAAAAAATAAAAAATTTTCCTGGTAGCCATTTTGTGAACCGGCAGCCATTTTGTGACTACAAAAGTTTTCACACCTTCCTGATGTTGTTGTTTCATGTTCAGTGTTTAAAACATCAGCTGCCTGGTAGCAGCTGGACTTTGACTGACCTCCCGGTCGGCCATGTTGCCGTCGGCCATGTTGCCGTCGCCCCGCGGCGCCACCTTGGCGGCGCCGGGCCGGTCCTGTTCGCAGAAGATCGTCCCGCGGACGTAGTGGAATCGGTCGCCGGGCAACAGCCGGTTCCTGCAGGCGGCGCAGCTGAAACACTGAGGGACAGACGGCCGGTCAGACAGCAGGGGGAGCCAGAGAGCGTCTGCTGCTGCGCATCACCGACCTGCAGGTGGTAGACGCTGCCCTGGACCCGCATCACCAGCTCACTGGCCGGGATGGACAGACGGCAGGAGCTGCAGGCGCCGCTGAGGCCGAAGAGCCTGGAGCAGAGACACGCGTCAGCTAGCGGCTACGCTGAGCTAGCTAAGCTAAGCTAGCTTACATTAACTAGCTGACCTGAAGTAGGTAACCTAATCCAGCTAACCTAAACCAGCTAACCTAAACCAGCTAACCTAAACCAAAACAGCCGACCGAAACCAAACTAGCTAACCTATACCAGCTAATCCAAACTAGCTGACGTAAACTAGCTAACCTCCTACACTAGCTAACCTTAACCAGCTAACCTAAACCCAACTAGCTAACCTAAACTAGCTAACATAAACCAAACCAGCTGACCTAAACCGGCTAACCTAAACCAAAACAGCCGACCTAAACCAAACTAGCTAACCTAAACGAGCTAATCTAAACTAGCTGACCTAAACTAGTTAACCTCCTAAACTAGCTAACCTAAACCAGCTAACCTAAACCCAACCAGCTAACCTAAACTAGCTAAAATAAACCAGTTAACCTAAACAAGCTAACCTAAACCAAACCAGCTAACCTAAACCAAACTAGCTAATCTAAACCAAACTAGCTAATCTAAACCAGTTAACCTCAACCGGCTAACCTAAACCAAACCAGCTAACCTAAACTAGCTAACCTAAACCAAAACAGCCGACCTAAACCAAACTAGCTAACCTAAACGAGCTAATCTAAACTAGCTGACCTAAACTAGTTAACCTCCTAAACTAGCTAACCTAAACCAGCTAACCTAAACCGGCTAACCTAAACCAAACCAGCTAACCTAAACTAGCTAAAATAAACCAGTTAACCTAAACAAGCTAACCTAAACCAAACTAGCTAATCTAAACCAAACTAACTAATCTAAACCAGTTAACCTAAACAAGCTAACCTAAACCAAACCAGCTAACCTAAACTAGCTAACCTAAACAAAACCAGCTGACCTAAACCAGCTAATCTTAAACTAGCTAACCTAAACTAGCTAGCCTAAGGCAGCTAACCTAAACCAAACTAGCTAACCTTAAACCAGCTAACCTAAACTAGCTAGCCTAAAGCAGCTAACCTAAGCCCAACCAGCTGTACTTAATCACATTTAAATAAAAATCATAAACGTTTTCTGCTGCTACTTCTTCTTCTCCGGTCCGGTCCGGTCCGGTCCGGTCCGGCCCGGCCCGCCTACCTGACGTAGTCGTCCCTGCAGAGCACCAGGCCCGCCCTGCTGTAGCAGGTGGTGCTGAACCGGCCCAGCTGCGCACGGCAGCAGGAGCAGCGCAGGCAGCGGTTGTGCCAGTAGCCGCCCATGGAGAAGAGCAGGAAACGGTCGGCGATGCGGCCGCCGCAGCCGGCGCAGGCCCGGACCGCGGACCCCAGCGCCGCCTCCGGCCCGCTGGTCACCATGGAGACCTGGAACATGGCGACACATGTTAGCTAAACATCTAAATGTTTAGCTAACACGCAAACTGGCTATCAGAATAGGAAGCTAAATAATTAGCTTGCTATTTAAGCTAAATATTTAGCTAGCAATTCCAGTTATATGCAAGTTGTTTTACATATTAGCTAAAATCTAAAAAGCTCAGAATTTAACATTTAGTTAGCAAAGTAAATGCTAACTAAGTGTTAGCATTTAGCAAACTAAATGCTAACTAAGTGTTAACATTTAGTGCTAAACTAAATGCTAATATTTAGTATGCAAACTAAATATTTAGCTAGCAATTCCAGTTATCTGAAAGTTATTTTACATATTAGTAAGTATTTAGCTTCAATCTAAAAAAGCTCAGAATTTAACATTTAGTTAGTAAACTAAATGCTAACTAAGTGTTAGCATTTAGTATGCTAAACTAAATGCTAGCTAAATGCTAATATTTACTAAGCAAACTAAATATTTAGCTAGCAATTCCAGTTATCTGCAAGTTAATTTACATATTAGCTAAAATATTTAGCTTCTATCTAAAAAAGCTTAGAATTACTATTTGCTAACATGTAGTTAGCAAACTAAATGCTACCTAAATGTTAGCAAATAGTTTGCTAAACTAAATGCTACCTAAATGTTAGCATTTAGTTTGCTGACTAAATGCTGACATTTAGTTAGCAAACTAAATGCTAACTAGCTGTTAGCATTTAGTCAGCTTTTTTAGCTTCAAAGTTCAACTGTGAACAAGTGATTTTTACATATTAGCAAAATATTTAGCTTCAATCTATAAAAGCTCAGAAATAAACTATTTGCTAACATTGAGCAAACATTTAGTTAGCAAACTAAATGCTAACTAAATGTTAGCAAATAGTTGGTTTAATTCTGAGTTTTCTTAGATAGAAGCTAAATATTTTAGCTAATATGTAAAATAACTGGACTGAACCTCCAGGAAGCTCAAAAACTTTTAGCTGCTTAAAATAATAAAAGACAAAGAAATTGTGTTTTGATGCGTTTTGTTGACTGAGAATATTTATTAAATTCAGTTTGAAAAGAGACAAATAGGAAAGTTATTTTTTTTCCAAAAGGTATTTTGTCAATAAATAAAAATGTAAAATAATTTTTTTTAAATCCCAAATAAATAAATTATGGACAGTCATTTTTTTTCAAGAGTGATTATTAAAAATAAAATAAAAAATAAATAGTTTTGAAAGAAAAAATTAGGATGTCGACATTTTTTTGTAATAAATGGATATAAATATTTTTTCATAAATATTTTTATAAATCTTATATATTTTTTTTAAATATTTTTTTTATAAATGCCATTTTAAAAAATATATATTAAATCGATATATGTATATTTTCATAAATATGTTTATAAATAATAAATGTATATAAATATTTTTAAATACTATCAGGGCTTTTTAAAATGTAAAAATGTAAAAAAAAAAATTTTTTAAATCCCAAACAAATAAATTATGGACAGAGTGATTTTTAAAAATAAAATAAAAAATAATTGACAATCTTTTTTTTATAATAAATAGATATAAATATTTTTATAAATTTTATATATATTTTAAATATATTTTTTTTAAAATATTTTTTATAATATATGTGTATAAATATTTTTAAAAACTATTAGGGTTTTGAAATAAAATGTAAAATAAAATTAAATAATTTTTTTAAAATCCCAAACAAACAAACTATAATTAATCTAAATTCTTCCAGTTCCTGCCCGGCCGGTTCTGGTCCGGTTCGGTTCCGACTCACCTCCTGGTTCCGTTCGGATCCGAACCTCCTCCGGTCCGTTTAAAGTCCTTCTGGGTCGGAACCGAGTCGCTGCTGCTCGGCGCCGCGTTTCTGCCGGACGTTTAAAAGTCCGGCTGAAGCCACGCCCCCCCTCTGACGTCACGGGGAGGCGTGGCCTGCTGTTTCCTTCCCGGCCGCCAGAGGGAGACATTTAGATGGTTTATTACGGTAAAAACGCGACGATGAAAACTGTTTAGATCCGTAGATCCGTTATTTTCTGTTGAAATGTTTTAGTGATGAAGTCAAAAAGCTTCTAAATTACAGGAAAATGAAATAAAATGCGTCGTTTTACTGAGAAATCGGAGGAAATCGGTTAAATTTTTGGACAGTAATAGAAAATTGAAAACATTAATTAAACATTAATTGAAACCTAAACTCGTTTTTAGTGACTTTTATCTGCTGTTTGAAGGTAAAACATTTAATAATCCGATTTATCTCAGTCAGAATAAAACCGGAAACAGTTAATTTAATTATTTAACTTGAAAAAATAGTCTTTATAGATACATAATCAAGTTTAAAATCATATTAAATGTCATAATAATTACGTTTTACATGTAATTTGCTTCATTTTTTTCTAAATTTAACCTAAAAAATATTTATATAATATTATATATATATTATATTATATAATATAAACCAAATATTCAATAAAACCTGGTGAGGTTAGTAAACATTAGTGTTTATTTTGCTTGTTTGCTTATTTTATTTATTCTACAGCATTTTAATTTCAACCTCATATAATTTATATATATTTATATATTTAAATGATAATATTTTGATTGTTTATTGCGTTTTATACCTTTAACTTGTGCATTATTTTACTTTCTATTTATTTATGCATCTTCTATCTTCTTAATTACCCAAATACTTTCAAATAAAAACATGAATATTTTTTATTTATTTCACTTTATAATATCAGTTTATTTCTTAAAATATTTATCTCTTAAACATCTCTAGATTTAAAAAAAAAACATGTTTCGTGATTTTGGTCTGAGTTTAACTTTAAATTTAAAAGTTTTCATGTAGAAATTTTGAAATTATTGAATTACGTGATTTTAATGATCCATAAAGTCCAACTTATATCTTTGAATTAGTTTTTAGCTCCAACTTGTTTGTTTTTATTTGGTATTTTTAAAAATCCCTGTGAACATTACGAATCATTTTTAATTAAATTTATTTCTTATTGTTTTTATTTTAAACCTGCAGTCAAATAAATAGGAACTGTTTGCGCTTCTAAACCATCAGTTACGGCTTCGTTTCGGATCATGTTGCGTTCAATAACAGCTCGAAAATTACAAAGCGCCACGAATTAGCTGCTAATTTCACATAAATCTTAAATATTTACATTTAAGGCCAGATATTTGGATTTGTAAGTTGAAATAATTTCAACTTTCAAAGTCAAAATTATGAGATTTAAAGTCATAATTTTGAAATTTTGACATTGAAAGGGTTTAAAGTCAAAATTTCGAAATTTTGAACTTCAAAGTCATAATTATGAGATTTAAAGTCATAATTTCGACTTTCAACATCATAATTTCAACTTTCAAAGTGAAAATTATTAGATTTAAAGTCATAATTTTGAAATTTCAACATTGAAAGTCATAATTTCGACTTTGAAAGTCAAAATTATGAGATTTAAAGCCATAATTTCGACTTTCAAAGTCAAAATTATAATATTTAAAGTCATAATTTTGAAATTTCGACATTGAAAGGATTTAAAGTCAAAATTTCGAAATTTTGACTTTCAAAGTCATAATTATGAGATTTAAAGTCATAATTTTGACTTTCAAAGTCATAATTTCTACTTTCAAAGTGAAAATTATTAGATTTAAAGTCATAATTTTGAAATTTCGACATTGAAAGTCATAATTTCGAATTTGAAAGTCAAAATTATGAGATTTAAAGTCAAAATTTCAAAATTTTCGAAAATTCCGAAGTCATGATTTCCACTTTCAAAGTAAAAATTATGAGATTTAAAGTCATAATTTTGAAATTTCAACATTGAAAGTCAGAATTTCGACTTTCAAAGTCAAAATTATGAGATTCAAAGTCAGAATTTCCACTTTCAAAGTCAGAATTTCAACTTTCAAAGTGAAGATTATTAGATTTAAAGTCATAATTTTGAAATTTCGACATTGAAAGTCATAATTTCGACTTTGAAAGTCAAAATTATGAGATTTAAAGTCAGAATTTCGACTTTCAAAGTCAAAATTATGAGATTTAAAGTCAGAATTTTGACTTTCAATGTCGAAATGATAACTTCCTGTTTAGCTTTTTTTTGTCATGGCAGCAATGGTCTTCCATATAAATAACCATAAATGGACATTTTTCTTCCCTTCAGGTTGACGTTTGACGCGGTTGCCTCTCCCAATATGGCGGACGAACCGCTTCCGTTCCCGAGCAGCGGGGCGTTTCCGTGGCCGTAATAACGGTTGTAGAGGCGCAGGCGTGTTTTCAGAGGACGGTGTTGTGAATCCAGCTGCTTTCACAGGGCGGAGAGACTTAGAGTAGAAAAGTCTCTTCAATAATCAATAATCAACTTTACAATCCGCCAGGACCGAGATATAAAACCTTACAGACACTCATGACGCACCAAGCAGCCAGCAGCTAGCAAATATCTGAAGATATTTCAAATTAAGGGCTTCAAACCTTTTAAATAAGCGGAACCGGAACCGAACCGACGCCGAGCCGGAACCTGTGAGTGTCGAATATATTGATTATATCTGTAAATATCGGCTAAATGTCGTGTTTGTGCCGCTTTCAGGGGTTCCTAGCATGCTAGCATGTTAGCATCCCGGTGTTTACCGTAATGACGAAGGTTAGCATCATCATCATCCTCCTGTCCCGGTTCTGATGGGAACCGGAACCGGGACGGAACCGCAGGAGTCGGTTAAACCGATATTTTATTTAAAAAAACGAGATAATATCGAACCGTATCTTAGCAACAGCTGTGATATTAGCTTAAAAACGACAGGTTTTTAAGCTAATATCGATATTAATGACAATATTAGCTAAAAAAACAACAGGTTTTTAAGCTAATATCGATATTAATGACAATATTAGCTAAAAAAACAACAGGTTTTTAAGCTAATATCGTCAGTTTTAACCTGAATTGATTAGTTTTGCTGATGGGAAATGATGACACACACACACACACACACACACACACACACACACACACACACACACACACACACACACTCATGTAATCAGATTACATCCATCCTGTTTACGACCCGACTTCCTGGTTCCCGTCATTCTGGAGTCGATCCGATTAAATTATTATAAAATAAAGATTAAATTCATATATAATATGATTAATCAGGTTAATCTGCTTATTTAAATCTCTTTTTTTCCCCCAAAAAGAGTTTGATAGAAGAGATTTGGTTTCGGTTTGTTTCTGTCGACGATATATATCAGTATCAACATCGGCATCGGTCCGATATTTGTCATGTTTTAAAATATATCCTACTCTTTTAGTAAGTAAATTTATGTTTAATTTCCCAAACATCAAATCTCAGAGTTTGATGGAAGAGATTCAATTTCGGTTTGTTTCTGTTGACGATATATATCAGTATCAACATCGGGATCGGGGCAATAATCATCATTTTTTAATATATCGTATTGTTTTAATAAGTTTATTTATGTTTATTTATATTTCCCAAACATCAAATTTTAGAGTTTGATGGAAGAAATTTGGTTTCGGTTTGTTTCTGTCTACGATATATATCGGCATCAACATCGGTATCGGGCCGATATTTGTCATTTTTTTTTAATATATCGTATTGTTTTGATTAGTAAATTTATGTTTATTTGTATTTACCAAACATCAAATCTCAGAGTTTGATGGAAGAAATTCGGTTTCGGTTTGTTTCTGTCTACGATATATATCAGTATCGGTCCGATATTTGTCATTTTTTAAATATATCGTATTGTTTTAATAAGTTTATTTATGTTTATTTATGTTTACCAAACATCAGATCTCAGAGTTTTATGAAAGAAATTCGGTTTCGGTTTGGTTCTGCCGACGATATATATCGGCATCAACATCGGTATCGGTCCGATATTCGTAATTTGTTTTTAAATATATCATATTATTTTAATAAGTAAATTTATGAACATAAACATCAAATCTCAGAGTTTTATGGAAGAGATTCGGTTTCGGTTTGTTTCTGCCGACGATATATATCAGCATCAACATCGGTATCGGGCCGATATTTGTCATTTTTTAATATATCGTATTGTTTTAATAAGTAAATAAGGATTATGGGTTAGAATTAAAAGCTCAGGCTAATAATATCGATAAATATCGGATATCAGCAGATTGGACCTGAGAGAAACCCAGAAACCGGTTCTGATGTGATCGGTCCGTTTCTGACCCACAGGGCCAAAAGTATTCATACAGTCCTGGTGAAGCCGGTTCCTGATTGGTCGGGTTCCAGCCGGTCCCAGGGGTCAGGGGTCAGGGGTCAGGATGCCTCTGTTCTCCAGGAGGAGGAAGCCGAGCGAAGATTCCCAGAAGAGGCTGGAGCATCAGCTGTACTGGGTGAGAACCGGGCCGATCCGGGTCCGTTTGGACCGGAACCGGCCAGAACCGGCTGGTTTCACGATGGGCTAATCTGACGGTTTCTGTCCTGCAGTCCAACCAGGAAGGAGCCGACGACATCCTGGACATCTCAGCCTGCGAGCTAGCAGAGGTGAGGAGCCGCTAGCTGCTAGCCGCTAGCTGTCGGCTTGATGAGCTGGCAGAGGTGAGGAGCCGCTAGCTGCTAGCCGCTAGCTGTCAGCTTGATGAGCTGGCAGAGGTGAGGAGCCGCTAGCTGCTAGCCGCTAGATGCTAGCCGCTAGCTGTCAGCTTGATGAGCTGGCAGAGGTGAGGAGCCGCTAGCTGCTAGCCGCTAGCTGTTGGCTTGATGAGCTAGCAGAGGTGAGGAACCACTATCTGTTAGCTTGATGAGCTAGCAGAGGTGAGGAGCCGCTAGCTGTTAGCCGCTAGCTGTCAGCTTGATGAGCTAGCAGAGGTGAGGTGCCGCTAGCTGTTAACTTGGTGAGCTAGCAGAGGTGAGGAGCTGCTAGCTGTTAGCTACAAGCTTGATGAGCTAGCAGAAATGAGGAGCTACATGCTAGCTGCTAACTTGATGAGCTAGCAGAGGTGAGGAGCCAGTAGCTACTAGCCACAAGCTACTAGCTGTTAGCTTGTTGAGCTAGCAGAAGTAAGGAGCTAGCTGCTAACTTGGTGAGCTAGCAGAGGTGAGGAGCCACTAGCTACTAGCCATTAGCTGCTAGCTTTATGAGCTCAGCAGAAATGAGGAACCGCTAGCTAGTAACTGCTAGCTTCTAGCTTGATGAGCTAGCAGAGGTGAGGAGTCGTTAGCTACTGCCTGCTAGCTGCTAACTTGATGAGCTAGCAGCTCCAGCTACCAACTGGAAGTTGTGGGTTGGATCCCGTCTTCCTCTGGGTCTGTGAAGCTCTTGGTTCAGCTGTTGGTGACCTTTGACCCAGAAACCAGGAAGTGAAACAGAAAATCCCAGCCAGCTGCTGGTAAACCGACCGGTACCGGTTCCGTCTCTCCAAACCCAACGGGTCGCCGCGGTTCCGATGGAGGTCAGACATTTTGTTCTCCATGCTGTTGCTGCAGGTCCCGTCCAAAGTTTTCTCCATCTGCAAGGTCCAACAGAAGAAGGTAAGAACCACAGAGGTTCTGGTTCCGGTTCTGGTTCTGGTTCTGGTTCCGGTTCCGGTTCCGGTTCTGGTTCTGGGTCTCAGGTTCTGGCCGGTTCCCGTCTTCAGGTTCTGATCCTCCACACCAATGAGCTGAAGTCTCTGCTGCCCAAAGGATGCGACATCGGCTGCCTAGCGACCTTAAAGGTATGCTAATGCTACATGCTAATGCTACATGCTAATGCTACATGCTAAGGCTACATGATAAAAGCTACATGATAAAAGCTACATGCTGTTGCTACATGGTGAGGCTACATGCTGATGCTACAAGCTAATTCTACATGCTTATGCTACAAGCTGATGCTACATGCTAATTCTATATGCTGATGCTACATGCTAATTCTACATGCTAATTCTACATGCTGATGCTACATGCTAATTCTACATGCTTATGCTACAAGCTGATGCTACATGCTAATTCTATATGCTGATGCTACATGCTAATTCTACA